>JAUUEB010491184.1:0-10688 GCA_032362205.1 Clione limacina | reverse complement strand
GGTAATAATATATGTAAAGCGCTTTGAGCTTGGCCCCGCTGAGGGAAAGCGCTATATAAGTGACATTATTATTATAACGCCATTGGACAGAACAAGGTTACATTACTGATTAAGCAAACAAAAATACAATCCGTTTTATTTTAAAGAGCCATAAATAACGACTTGTAATAATAAAAAAAAAGGAGTTGTTGAAAATATCATGTCGACAGATATGTGTCGAATGCTCTGGTATGGCCACAATTCAAGGATATTTAATAAATAATACATTTTGACAGAACCATATGTACTGCATAACATGATAAAATGTACAATTTTAATGACACTGTATAATTCCAGGCAATTCCAGACAAGGGATATGTTATATACCTCCCTTTTATCATAGCCTTCTTTAAAGTAAAGCACACTTGTTCAATCAACGTATATAATAAAGTGAGTTCGAAAAGGCCAAAGTTTAAAGTGATACAAGATAAAAGTCAATAAATAAAAACAAGAAATACACAAAAATGACAAACCTTAGGTCAGATTTATTAGAAATCTTTGTAAATAAACATCAAAGAATAATGTCTGGAACATAAACCATGTCAATACAATTTGTGTCCACTCATGCGTATACATTGTTTTGTCAAAGTTCACTTTGTGATCACTCAGGTGTACGCGCTATTTCATGTTTATTCGCTTATTTTTAATCAAGGGGGATATTTGGTGACTGAACAAACACAAAGTATATCAACTACTTCTGAATTGATTATCCACTTCCTTTACTCTTTAATTCTAGACAATATTTTTTGATATGTCAACTATATATGCTACTAGCTGTTGTATTTTATGGGGGGAGGGCTAGATTCTCAACAATCTAGGCTGAACATTGCATTTCTAAAGACAACTTCATCTTCTTTCTTTATATGGATTTCATTATGATATTGAAGACTGTGTTATAAATCAAATTTAGTGAAACCATATGTGTACAAACGATGTCCATCCTGCACGTATAACATCTTCGAAATCGACCAGACAAACATACGTTGTTAAAGCGTTGACCATACCATTAGCCATGTAGTCCGGCACCCAGACCCCGAATCCATGCCCCCCCCCCCCAGTTGCACTTCTAGCCTATATAATATTTTTGTATTGGTCCCTTAGGGTCCGGAATGAGTAGTTCCTCAAAAATATTTTGGTTTGCAGGGGGAGTAATAGAACCCGGGATGCTCTTGTTAATATATTTCTCACATTTTTTCTGTTATATCTTCAGATCAAAGGCGCCGGAAGAACAAAAGGACAAGGGGGACGACATGTTTTAAAAGGACACACTTTCACAATGTATGAATGCCTATGTACGAGAACTTTATTTAACGTTGTTATTTTACATTAAACACACGTAGTCGAAGACTATTAAACGAATTTAAACACTTATATTTCAGGTAACGTTGTTATACTGAACATTTTATTTGATTGTAACTTGCATTGAAACAACTATAATACAGACATGTCCATGCCGTTTGATATGATATTAATTACTTAATTATGGAATATAGTTAATTATAGCAATACTGACAATATTGTCATTTTCTATTATTTTTCCTTTGGCCAGCTCAAGCGCTTCACAAGATTAAATTGATGTTGTTTAAACATATAGATCAATATATACTATATCCATTAGAATTAGCTTACTTTAATTGACAATGATCAATAATAAAAATGCACATATGCGTGTACAGCCATCCACATACCTATTAACACGCACAGACATCATTAAAAAACACATAAAGCTTTCCATTATCTCAAACCGAAAAACAAAGGAGATATAATTTTAAAGCACAGACAACCATTAGTTATTATTTATTATTATAAGTATGTAAGTCTGCAATCCGCACATAGGATCCATTAAGAGTGAGTTAACTATATTGGCAAATTGATATTTAATTTGTGTTGGTATATGATGTTCCTATACTCAATATGTAGCCGGCACTTTAAGAAACAAAACTTGCTACATCTGAGGAGTTTACGTTCACCCCATACTTGTATACCCGAAAGCCACTTTGACCTGACCGCATTATAGATTATTGGAGCCTTCGTAACCTTCGATGTTTTCGATAAAACCTCTTCAAAGTTTGTTCAAGACACCGAGACAAGATATGTCTGCCTTCACTGATTGCAACTGATCCCTTCACGCACTTTGTGTTACGGTTTGTCAACAGCATTTGTATAGAAGTCTTCGCCAATACATGCTACCTTTGATATCATTGTGTGGGTGAAAAAAAAACAAATCCAACGTAACCAGATAGAACATACGGTTTCTTTCCGCATAACAAAATGTGTATTGATATTTAACTAAACATATACATTTTTAGGTGTTGTATATCTTCTTATATTTATCAGG
Source organism: Clione limacina (assembly GCA_032362205.1). NCBI lineage: Eukaryota > Metazoa > Mollusca > Gastropoda > Pteropoda > Clionidae > Clione > Clione limacina. Next base: position 8,311 of record JAUUEB010491184.1, on the reverse strand, counting down.
TCTACTGTTTGTAGGTGGACACCAGTCTTATATGTACAGATGTAATGCTAATACTGTCTGTCATTCTAGAGCATGTTCAACTGTATAGTTATTTTTAAAAAAAACAAAAATTTGCAAGATATTTAACAATTCGAGTATACAATTTAAATCTTAATGATTCGTCTTATTTGAAATACCATGCATCGGAAACCCAAAACAAATATAATTTGTAATTAAATATGCAGGAAATAACAGTTCATTAGTTCGTAAGATTATTGTTGTTTGGGGAAACATAATTGCTACACATATTGTAAACAGGTGATTATCCAGGCAAATATAGTTGTAGGCATAATACTTCAAGTTCAGAAATATTTAATTTATTAAGCCTAAAATCTTATTTATTCAGGTGAAAGTAAACTTGGCAATCTGATTGCGTTCCCGCAATTTGAGAAATAAGAAACGTCGTAGAATAAAACTCTTTTTTTGTCAATCACAAACACAACATACAGGTGTAAATTGTTATGGCGTTTTCAGAACGTCTGCTGTCTGATTCTAATTTTTCTGGTGAGAACACTATTGTACGCGTTTGCGGGTATTCTGATAACCGCTGGGAATTGAAGGATGGAAATAGGAATGCTTTTTCAAACCTTTTGGTTTTTTAATAATTATTTCTGCCATTTCTTTTTGCTAAATCATTATCGATATACTGATTTAACGAATGAGGCCGTACCGTATCCATATGAATGATGTTTTCTTTTTAGATTAAACCAAGGAAGACGTAAACAATTTGTGTGTCTGATTTTTTGTCTTGATATGAATAAGTTCGGTTTTTACAAACTTTTTCTTTTGTCTTGTTACATTTCACTCAAAAGCATTGGGAAGAAAATTGTTTTAATGATGAGTTTCGTGAACGACGAAACCATATACCTTTTGGATGGCTAAGGAGATAAACAGATTGACTTTAGTTAATCATTGGTAGCTACTTAGCTTGATCTCTGAACAATGTGTAATGAACAACACATTAGGCATTTAATATCGGCACCAGAGATGAGCCTGGATTAAATAACCAACATTTTTTTCATAGAAGATCCACATGCAAACCGTACATACGATTTTATTTATTTAGTCATTTATAAAGTATTCAATAGAAGAAAGCAAGTGATGTATTTGATTAAAATACTCCAAACCTTTGTATCATTGTTCATCAATATTTGAAGTCTCCAGACAAAGATGTAGCAGAACGAACAATTACCACATGTAAAATGCATTCATTATGGCTGGTGGAATTGAAGTTACGTTTTTGGAACTGTCAGTAGGTTTTCTAACTATATAATGAGCAAAGGCTGTCAATATGGCTGTCAATATGGCAGCAGTGGATGTACTCGGAAAGTTCCAGAAAGAGTGTTTTTGGAATAACGAGTCTACACCTTCTTTGTATACTAAATGCTGCTTAAACATTCACTGACACAAATAAGTAAAATGTCAATGCTGAGTCGAAGATTAACAATCACAATCGTTTACTTGCTAGAGGAAGTGATACTTCGAAGTGTCATTAACAAATTTATCCTTTAGACAGCCATTGTACAAATAAATAACCAAGAGATAGTCTCAACAACGCACATCTACATAATCAGAAATACAACATAGATCGATCAAAAATCCATGCATGTATTGCAATTATATAGATTGGGTTTCATCAGAAATCTTTGTGATACTGTGCCAGTAGTTATTTAGGATCGATAGACAATACTGACATTATCGTCAGTTAGTTTTTAGGTTAAGGTATTTGCTCACATGCTATGAATGTAGTTTATTTACCTACTTTTTCAACTGATAATTGCACTTTTGCTGATCATTTCTTCTAATAGTACTGATGATTGGGGGTGGGGGGCGGTGTTGTTTCTTGTTATTCATTTTATATAACCGCTATTTAAATTACAAACCTTAAATCCTGTATTTCATTGATCTTCGTTTATAAGTTTAAACAAAATATTTTGTACGAGTCTCCTGATGTTCTATTAAATATTACTTGTGTTTTTGAATGATCTTTTTAAATGTCAAAAAAGATGAGTCAATGACATCATGAACACATATACACTTCATATTGGATTAATAAGACAAGAATCACATAGTGAGAAGAATCAATTAATCATTAAAAAAAAATTTGGAATATTGAACAAATATACTGACTACGTGACATAATTGTTCCTGGTGAGCTGTGCTCAGACTAGTGTTACGTGATTGTTACATGTTTTGCGTTTTTTTTATAACTACTCTCAACACGTCAATGATTTCTTTATTAAAGAAGTACACAGTAAAAGCTTTGTATTTTGTAATAGTTTGCCATTGATACAAGTTGTGTTTTTAACGTTGTTATGATGCCGCGCCTTAGCAAACATGCAATAAATCAGCTTTTTGGAATGTTGAGCGGGTGTACTTCAGTAGCTACTGTTGCAAGACACTTTAATGTAACAAGAAGAACTGTTTACACAACCATGAATCGTGAGATAACAACTGGATTACAAAATGATCGACCACGCCGACTTGGTAGAAAAAAAAACGATCCCAAGAGAGGATAATTGTATTCGCCTTTCTCATCTACAGAATCGTTTTACAACTGCAGGTTAGACCAGAGACGAATTGAACAATAATATAAATGCCAATCCAATATCATAACAGACTGTATTGTGACAGTTGAAAGAACTTGGAGTCTTAGCAAGGCGACCAGCTTGACGCATCAAATTAAAGTCCATCAACATCAAAAACAGGCTTAATTGAGCAAGAAACCAAGAAAAATCTGTTTAGAACGTTATGCTGGGAGACAAAGAGTGTCTAGGGGAGTCAACGGCAGGTTCATTACTCAATGTCTTGGGCAGGCCAAGGCTTTTGGGGGTGGAAGTGTGATGGTGTGGGGAGGTGTTACAGCAGTGGCAAGACCCTACTTGTGACTGTTCGTGACAATTTGTCAGCGCGCCGATACATTAATGAGATCCTTCATCCACACGTCATGTCAGCTTTCCAAAGTGCTCCAGACACTTTTTACACTTGAAAGAGCATTACAAGAAGAGTGGAATAACATCCCCCAACAGGCAGTTGAACGGTTGATAAATTCAATGCGGACACGGTGTCAGGCAGTGATCACCACCAGAGGACATCATACAAGTTATTAAGCGTGTCAATTTTTCAGATGACACCCGTTCCTTGTGAGTACAGAATAAAAGTTTCATGTTTAACAATTCAGATTTGTTTTGACTTGGTTGTGTGTTAAATTGATCAAATTAGTATTTCTGAACATTGAAAGGATAAAGCTTTATTATGAAGCCAGACTTAAAAATGGAACAGGGTATATGGTATTCAAACGAATATCAATAGAATACAGAATTAATACAAACCAAGATGAAAAAAACACAATACAAATATACAGTCATTTTCGGTAGGGAAGAGGGTTATTTCATTCGCTCAAACCCTAAAAGACATTGGCGATAATTATATTCTGCCAAAAAAAGCAAAACAATACGCAAAGGAACCGACAAAGAACAACATAATTGCACATGCAATTAATAACAATAACAACTCTTTCGAGGGTAAGACATGTCAAAGGAGAGACTTCTCATGTCCAAAAGAAGGAAGTAAGAAAAAGGAGATTTATGAAAGGAAGTAGGCTTTGTTAACTTAAGGACAAAAATCAGACATGATACTGCATTACATGAAAGTATCGATCAAGAACCGTTAACTCCATAAACTAGATGTAAACCTGTAGTCGTGCATCAGAGTTGGAAATAATTTGATAAAACATTGCATCAACCAAACAAATGAAGAGCATTTTACCTTAATAATCGTATAAGTAACCTACGTAAGATCAGAGGAGTATAGCAAAAATCTACAAAATAGGGCAAACTGACACATGACTTATTTCTTTCAAAATGAGGACAGACTAAAACATCACCTACATCTTTAAAATTGAGATAAATAAGAACACAAAATAAAGCAGTCATTTTAAGTTATGTTCTTCATACGGTTTGGAAAGGAATTATCGCTTTGCATTTAAGCTGCAGATCTGATGATTACGTCAAAGTAACAATCCTATAAATATCACAGTGCCAGACTCGGCACCTGTGTAACCTGTCAACATCTCACAAATAATAATAATATTTATGTGTTTGGATAGGTGATATATATACGCCGTCGAGTCATATTCTATCTGTATGAACCTCTGTCTCTGTCCGTATCTGTCCGTCTCTATATATCTCTATCTCTCTTTATTTATCCTCTTCAATTACTCTCTACATTAGCTGTTTCATCCCCCTCATTCCACATGCCTCATTTTATATCCATCTCCGGCACATTCATGTTGTTTATCGATGTCAGTATATTTATGCTACACATGCCTGTTTTGGACATTGACATATTTCCATATCTATGTTTATGTATAGAGCGTGACATATAGCAAACGATATTGATGTACCGTGTTTTGCTAGGGGTCTCATTTCTCCTTCACAACATTTAGCATAATACTGGAGACCGCTGTTGATATATAAAGCTTTAAAAATGATGATATCATGATTTGTTAGTTTTGGCATGCGTCTTTATTTTTGTGTACAGAGTTAGAAACTCAAAACGCGATTTGTATACAGAGCTTGGTATGCACAGTCAGTGATATGTGGATCTTTTTTCCAGTTGTGGCAACAGCTAGTTCATGCTGATGTTTCAATCCAACAATAACATCATTATAGCGAATCGTTAGAAGCGTTCTCGTTTTTATTCAAACACAAATAGTATAAATTCAAATGTATTTTACATACTGCTCTATCCAGCGTTTTTGGTCATCCAAATACATATATTTGTTAACACACAATCAGGATACTTATATACATGTGAAAGGGAATATCAAAATTGAGATGTCATTGCCGGGCTTGTACGTGCCAAGGTCGGTTAGAGAAGAGATTTAAACTTGTTGATCATATTCATTAGAATCGCTGACAGTAGCTAGTCCTTTATAGCTGGATTTGTTTTGTTAAGGCGAGTTGATTAGAATCCTAGATCCTAGAATCACAACTTATTTTAACGTTTATTGTTCCTTTCCCCACGCACAACGTATGTGATGTGACCTAAGACTTGACAAATATGTTCACATACCAATGAGACGACCCGATAATTTGTCATGAGCTTTATGAATGAATCAATAGCAAGATTTTTGATTCTTTACTCTGAAGATGTGACAATAGTATGCTTTTTTGCCAAATTAACAAAGAATATATAGTAATCCGTCATCAGAAGTACTGTTTAATTAGACTGTCAGAGTTTGGTAAGACATTTCTTTTCAATTTTGTCCGGATGTGGGATCTTAAGCGTGTGTCTGCAAACGGAACCTCCGTTGTTATCGTCCGTCTCCGAAAAGACTAGGTATATGATCCTGCCTACCAAGTACCAAGGATCGAAGGCATGCAAATAATGATTATGAAATCTGTTTGAAGACATTGAATACTCAGTCTATATCATCATTCCACAAATAAAAGAGATCCGAACAAGTTTACATGTAAACAGACATACACACATATAGACACACATACAGACAAGTAGATTATATACCACAACACACTATAGCTATTCGTGGAATATAAATGTTTTCGTAGCTTACATGTACCCCCCCCCCCCCGTCCGCGTCAAATGTCATTTTGGTTGTGCACTACCCCTTCCTTTTCCTTAGGTATGGCCCATTTCCAAGAAGCGGTATTTTATCATGTGTGGACATTTTTACATAATTTCGGTTCTTCTGTTGAAGGGTTCTTTGCTTTTAAGGGTAAAGAGTGTTTCTATGAAACAGCAATTTTCTGGTGCCACGTTGATATTTCCTGCATTTTCTTACAATTTAATAATATATCGACAGCGTGGTGCTCATTCTGTCTATGTGTCTCAAATGTCCTGTAAGGCCGTAATATCTCGGCTTAGTTGAGTCCTCTGTTTTGCCAATGTATTTTCAGTGCTGCTTTATATACCACAGCTCCTTCTTTGGTTTTGCCTGGTATTGGACAATCTGCTTTTTTTGTAGTTGCAACATGTTGGCTCTTATTTACTGTTCTCATTGCGTTCTTCCAGAATATTGGCGTTGTGTCCGGCAATGATTGTTTTTTTGTTAGGCGTCTGTTGATGATTATGTGGAGTATGCCCGGTATTGGTTTATCTTTGGGGACGCGTTTGTCTTCAAGTCAAAGGAATTGCTAACCCAATTATGTTGTTGCGGCTGCAATAAACGGGTGATTATACATCACTATATGACCGGTCCCCCATCATGATAATACTTTCTGGCTGAGTTTCTTCTACCAAATGCATGGCACACGAGTTTGATATCGATGAATGAATATCGATCGAGTTTTAACGAGATCGATTTTCATCCATCGATATCAAACGAGTTTGCCATAAATTATGTAGACACATTCAGCCAGGAAGTATTCATTTTATTCCAATTGTAATATTTTATGAAGGTTTGGTGATCTTTCAAAGCATATATACCCTACGTTATATGCATTTTAGGCAACCTAACAAACTAACAAACTAACAAACACAAAAGTGCGACTTTTTTCTATGAACGACCCACCTGTTGAAGAATTGATACTCAAAAACTGCTTACACCACGTCGTGTAAATCAGGAGAACCCACAGCCCCCACAAAAACTATTTGCCCATGCGGCCTCGCGTGTCCCGCCCTTCCTAGTGATGTAAGCCTTGCCGTTATGTGTTGTGTGCAATTTTGCTTCATACTATTTTACGTCTAGGTCATTCTTTATTGGTTACGTTTTGTTTATTGCTTATATTTATTACATGGGCCTTTCCTCTCTTATAATCATACATGATGTGGAATAAATGTTTATATTACAAGAAGTCGTGTAGATCTAGTAGGAACACTTATGTATAACACTCTCGGTCTGGAAAGGTACAAAGTCGTTCAATGAATGTTTATAGATCTCCGATTGTATACAATTTTTGCGCTACGATGTGGATGGATAAGAGTTATGATGAGTCATGTTTGATTATTTGCATAATGATGAGTCTTATTACCTAATACTGACAACAAAATACTCTTTGAAGAGCAGAAAGTAAAGAGTAAATACAACAAAGCGTATCGGGCGTATGAAGTCAGAATCGTATTCAGGGCTGCCAACATAGCGTTAACTATTCACCTATTTTGTTTACTTCATTTGGAAAATGAAGATTGTGGTGATATGTATTCAATCCTTTTTAATCTCTTTTGATTGTTGATCCTGTATCAAAATCCATTAGGTGATAAATCAAGTCTTGTTATCCACAATTGATTTCAATAATGTTTTTGATCATTGACACATTTTTACCTACTCTCTGGACTGAAAAACGAATTCATATATTACGGACGATATTCATAAATGAAATGAATAGCTTGTTTTAAATCTTAATTTAGCAATCTTTATTTTCAAAGTGTATGCATCAAGTCATCAGCAAACGAACATATTGTATTTATCATCAAAATCCAACATGTTCACATTGATTTCATACATATAATTTGCCAGTAGCTCACTGTAAATATTATAATCAAAATTGCGTCAAAAAGGCGTGGCTCATGGTGAAGAATAAGAGCAATGAATACGTCATGAAAATAAAACCGTCCACAGATTCGATTTGACCTTTGGGTAGGTATGTTATGAAATAGTTATTTCATGACGCTAAATTTATAATATTTGCTTTAAATCAAAATGTTTTGTAAAGATATGAACGAGGTTTTACTTCTGGGATACTAACTTGTAGGCAGTTCCTCATTAAATGTTTGTTTGAAGTCTTTTATATTGAAAAAAACTGACCTTTTACAAAATCAATGTTAACAAATAAAACTTTATTAATAGTTGCGAAAAATAATTAAAACATAAAAATATTTCCTGTTACAGCTGGATACAGATATAGATTTATATAGCCATTTAAAGTTGTTGCAGACTTACCAAATATAGTTGCACGATATCATTTAATTCATTTTCCACAACAGGCAAAATGGGGACATGCCTGTACATTATTAGCTTAATGGGATCCATAAACGTGAGTCAATGTGACTCATGTTAAGTCAATTGCATATAAATTCACTGTCTATAGTTGGGTATCCAACTATACATCTAAGTGTGTAAAAAGAAAACGATTACCACTTTTACACATTCCCAAGAATGTTCCAATAAGGGAGTCGAACCCACAAAGCTTAACGATAGCCGGTTCCAAAGTCCGTCGCGTAACCACTCGGCCTCGCCCTTGACTGGCAGAGGAGGCTTTAGAAGTTATAACTTCTCTGTCATGAATGGGCTACATTAAACTGTTATTAC
>JAUUEB010491173.1:0-10689 GCA_032362205.1 Clione limacina | reverse complement strand
CTAAGCAAACCATGTGTTGGGCAAAAACATGAGAGTGTAAAAAGCAGTACGCTAACGCACAATTCAGTCAACAATAAAATTTGACTCCGTTCGAGGTAAAAGCGAACGAAAGAAAGAAGAAGAATAGCAGCTTTCTCATAATTTAGCCACACATGAGGAGTCAATGAATTGAATGAAGCAAGGAGAAACGGGAAAAGATAGTATTGAAAAGACTGCATTCATCACTCAAAGGGAAACAAACAACTGTATATATATTTGTATCTAAACTTTGTTTTTGTAAGATCCCCTTTCCCAAAATTTGGTATGACTTTCCCAGCTTTATCTAGTCATTATTTGTTTGGTCCAAGTATGAGCCACAGATGCCCCTCCGCCCTCCAATCTCCTCATAGCTTTATTTTTAATGTGCAAATATTGAGACTCATAAACTGTTAAGAAATGAAAAAGGATATCCAGTAAAATTTGCTTAATCCAAACCTGTTTTAACCAGATTTTTGTTTTTTATGGAAAAATCTGACTCTGGTTTCTTTTATTATCTTTGTTTTTGTCTTTCCTAAACTGAATTTCTTTTAATAAGGAAAAATCGTGCTTCACAAAATTCTGGTTTAAGCAGGTTTGATTGTAATTTAAAAAAAAGATACGGCCCTGTATAGAAATATTATTTATGACTTCCCCTTGTACACTTTTTTGAAAAACCTTGGTTGATTTTAAAAAAAAAAAGACTTTTCTCATTCTAAGGGATATAAATCAGGCTACCTATGCTTGTGCACAATTATGTTAAGTCCAATATTCTTGTTTTTCAGCCTACAGTACCGTCTGGGATCTTCAGGAGAGAATGGTTTCAGTTTAGATGCAGGAGATGCGTCTCCCGTACGCAGACAGTCTCGTGAACCTTTCAGTCAGCACATAGCTCAGCTCCTACAGAGGAAAACATCACTGCCCCTACTCAAGTAATCAATACTAACTTAATAGCACATCACCATCATCATCACAAAATAATCTCCTTTTTAGCCTGATTCATTTATGGGGATGTGCATCACATTGTTAAAATACAATTGCTTTGAATTAGTTTGTAGCAGTTAAGTCTAGCCTTTTATTAAAAAAAAAGCTAAAAAATTACCTTTGACTAAGACTACAAAATAACAAACTCTGACAAATTGACTTGAAGTGTTATAAACTTGCACATATTTAAACTGATTGAAATAATGAAATCTTATGAAATAAGAAGTTTTTCAAGTTGTAATCAATGTGCAAAAAGTTTTATTATTTCAACACCTGGTGGCTATACAATTAGCTAAATAGGTTATCAATCTTGGGAAGGGGGTACAAAGGTCAGTGATTAAGATGCCAGCTTAGAGATCTGGTGGTCTGAAAAGTTTTGTGGTCAACCCCTTACCTTTATTAGGAATAAAAATAAGTGACTTTGATGACCTTTTAAATCTTTTTCTTTACAAACTTGAGAATGAATGAACAAATTGTTTGATTTTTTTCATTCGTTCTTTAGTTTATATCTGCTACCACAAGTAGTCACCCTTTGTTATTGACATCTTTTTACAGTTTACTTTATAACAATTTTGGTTAAAATAATGAAATTCTTATACTCACTGTTTGTGTGTACCAACCCAGGTGTAGCAGTAGCACAGAATTGAGTCAAAAAGAATGTTTTCAACTGTTGAGTCGTGTGACACAAGTGTTGAGAGAGGAATACATGCAGAGGCAGGATCACACCAGGCAGGAGATTGATACCAGGTTTGGAACAGTTAAAAACCCTTCATCTTACTTCTTGATACCTACTTAAATTGATATTTTCAAAGTATCACATAGGGCATAAATAGTGTTTAAAAAGCATTTGATATGTCATGGTTGCAAGCTTTCAATTACATGTAATGTGAACGTTTGGAACAAAAAAGGTGTAATTGATAGATTGCTGTTCTATGTTGGGGAGGAAACAGTAATTATGAGTCAGGAGCTTTCATAGAGAGCTTATATGATTTGAGGAAAGTGCAGGCAAGTAAGAAACCCCTAGGTAATGAAGCAGTGCTTCCATTTTCCTCAGAAATGAGGAAATTCTTGGTTTTCATTTTTTTCACAATGCTTGAAATAGATTATTTAAAGATTATGAAATGTTGTTTGGAAAAAAGAATTTTGTGTATGTCTAATATTTTAAAAAGATAATTGCAACTTGTAGAATGATACCAAAATCATTTATTGCTTTCTAGCTAATTTAAGAAGTATTTTTTACCCAAAAACTGCCTTGGACCCAAATATCTTGAATTTTTCCTCGCTTATGACATTTGTTCACTGGAAGCACTTATGAAGCTAACAAAATAACCCTCCAACATATTACCGTATATAACAAATCAAGTAATCAGGAAATATATGTCTAGTCGTACATGGCTTGACTGAACTGTAAGATATTAGAATCCCTTTCATTAGGAAAGTAAATTACAATCTTTACCTCGCTCCAACAAAGTTTAAATTGAGAACTTTAGACCTTTAGTGTCACTGTCAAACTGTCATCCCTTTTTAACTCTTTCTAGGAAGCTGAGATTTTATAGATTTGTCTCCATTGGGCCTGTCAGGGTTATACTAATTGTAAAGTGCTTAAACCGTGTACTGTGTGAATGGAATTATTTATTAATGTTTTTCATGGTCTAGTGGTAGGCAATGGAGTCAAGAGAGAGAGAGAGAGAGAGAGTTTCTTTGCAGAACACCAGCTATGACAGGCTTGTGACAGAAATTGCACTTAAACACATTTTGTCACCTGATCTAGGTGTTAATGGTTACCCTCTGAAAGAGTGAAATATTTTCTTACACTTATGTTTGAGTGCCTCATATGCAGATACCTTGTATGCTTAAGAGGAAGCCAAGATCATACTTTGATGTCTCCTCTGGGATTGTTTGGTAATAATTGACTATGAAGTAATTTGAGCCAGCTGATGTTAGTGAAAAACATTATGTAAATACAATTTGATATTAGTTATCATTGTCATCTGTAAAGACTTTTCAACATAGAAATGTTGCAGTTGTTCATTTTGTTCTTACTCTGTGACTACTTACTTTACAGGATACGGATACTAAGAGAACACAAGGAGCATCAGTTGGATGATTTGAGACGACTGACACAAGACAAGCTTATGTTGAGGGAAAGAGCTCACAATATTGCTGAGAATCTGGAGAATGCCAAGGAGAAACATGATGAGTTACTTAAAAGGTGGTTATTTCTTGGGGAGATTTCATTCATGTTGCTTTTGACTCACTGAGATAGTTTGTAATTCTGAGTACCCTTGATGTTAACATTGATGATGTGTTGGAAACATGGTCAGTTACCTTTAAAAAAGAAATGATTAATGACATTTATAGTATGCTTATGATTTATTTTCTAGATGGATATTGATAAAATTGTTATTTGAGTAACGTAGGTTATACTTTTACATCATTTAAATAACGAACATATTATAATCTAATACCTTTTCTATACATTTTTCTTACAATATTTATAGCTTCATGTTTTAAAGTAGTTCATCATTTAGCTGTGATTTTTTTAGATGTTGACTACCACAAAGCTAAATGATAAAATCATTTATTATGCAAGAGTGTGACATAATTTGTGTATGATATTGCTTGGAATCCAAATACATTTTGTTTTCTCATTTGGATATTGTTGAATTGGACGCTTGGCTTCCATTGGATTAAAATCAAAATCACAAAATGTAGGTGTTGTCTATTGCTAACAGTGCAAGTGTTTTCCCAAATCATTTAGATATGACCAGATAATTGTATTTGATTTGGAGGCATTTGCTGAATTTTAAGATGTTAAACATCACAAAGTAAAATGAAAAAATAACTATTTTTCTTCAATGTTCTATGATCTACAGACTAGAAAGTATTCTAAGAGGTGTGCAGTCTCGTGTGCCAACTTTATCAGAGGCAGAGAAACAGATGATGAAAGAGCTCAACAAATTGGAGGGGAATATGCAGTTGTATAAACAGAATGTTGAACAGGTACCATGCTTTTTTTGTATGGATTGTTATAGATAAGACATCAGAGTTTCTGAACCATGGCGGTATTAAACTAATTTTGTAAAGGTTTTAACGTAATGTTACATCTCGATGTTGGTAATACTTAGACATTTGTACTTGCTACCACATAGTAGGATGTTGAATCGAGGCAAACCAGTCTTAGCATAAAACCCTTGATACAAGGCGCTATGAACATTTTAGTCAGTCCTTTATACTATTCCATTTAAATTCAGCTTAACTCGCTTAAACCAAATAAAGTTAAGCCGAATATTCGCTTTATTGGAACAAAAACCTGACTCTTGCTTTTTCTCTCTCTTTATCTTTAGACATACTTAGGCGACAAAAAAACAACACCTGTTCATGTTTAAACGGAAAGAATTATGAACAAACTCATAGATTTAATGCGATAATTTGGGGAATTTAAAGATAAAACCTGCATGTCTAAAAACAATCTATGTACACAACAGCAAGTTAAGTGTTTACAATTGATCAGACACAAATGTTTGTTGGGCATCATAAGTTTCCATCTGATGTGTAGCTCGCAAGGAACGCCTACTCTCACTCACATCTTGTTGTCTACCTAATACGGCATCTAGGATCTTTTATTTAAACAGAAGTCTTTTTAAACGGAACAAAATCATGCTTCCCAAAAAATGAATTTGGTTTAAACGAGTTTGACAGCTTTCCCTATCTCATTGTTCGTCAGGTGAAGACAAAGCTGGAGTATCAGGATCGTCAACTTTCCAAGAAAGATACAAAGTCTCAACTAGCTCTGTCATCAAAGCAGTTCACACAGATTCACAGTGTCCTTAAGGAAGAGTGAGTTATCATTTTACTAAACTTGTCCTGTGTTTTTTTTTTAAGGGATATGGTTTATTTTTTTTGTATAGTAGGGTTATGAAAAATGGATGTTAAAATACAACCAGGCTACTACAAATAGCAGTCAGAACTGTATGTTTGCTGCCACCTGCCACTGGCTGGGTCCTTGATCAAGGATGATGATGTTAGACCAGCTCATCATATCAGGGTGACTTCCGCCGATTTATCCCCCATGGGAACTGCTGTTTTTTTAAATCCCCCAGTAATTGCTGATTTTTCAGTAATCCCCAGGAAAATGCTAATTTTTATGAAATCCCGGGAACTTATTTTTTTGAGATTCGAAGACGGCAATCTTTCGTTTTCCATACATTTATGACATTGTTGCATAGAAGAACGTCCGCCCTTTCGTTTGAAACCAACTTTATCAAAATCAGTTAATATTTAATCAAGATATGTTCATTTTAGTACACATACTTCTGATTTTTAGGACATCACCGGGAATGTCTTTTCTTTAGTTTGGAGATGTCAATCTTTTCTTTGTCATACGTTTATGACACTTTTCATTAAAAGAACGTCTTCTCTTTCATTTGAGGCAGACATTATCAAAATTGTTTAATATTTGACCAGGATATGGCCATTTTAGTACTTAGTACACCCACCATATACATATAGATATGCACAGTTACGTCCCTTAACAGAAAGGGAATTAAATCTATACACACTTTTAGTATCAAATAGATATTGTGTACTCACCATATTAGAATTTGATTCTAGCTACACAAACTTTACTTTTAAGATATTTTGCATCTATGAGCTCATGACGGACATGAAACAGTTTTAGTGCAGTGTATTTATAATTGTCACACAGCATTCAAACAACAAATGCATTTAAATTGAACTGTAAAATAAATCGTTTTGTATAAATATAGGCCTTATTTGAGGCTTTTAGATTTGGAATGTATTCAAATTCTTAGCCTTATCAAAGTGCCAATGCGATGATATTGTGTTACCATATCTGTTATGGGTCTGAGTCCTGAGTGAATTCATTTCTTTATTCTATACACATTTTTAAACTTTTCATACGTAAAGCGCTAAACCATTTTTCTACTTTGAACCAATCATTAAAATTTATGAATACATATCGAAATATTTTTTCTGTGTTTCAGCGTAAAGCAAAAGAGAGGCCAGTTCATGTTTTTTAAAACTCTAAACCTTTTTTAAAATGTCAATAGCCTATTGATGATTCCACGTCTGCTATTTGTCTTTTCCCACAGAGGTGATGATATTCAGGAGTTGAAAAGTGAAATCCGTCGCCTGTCTATAAATGTGAGTGGAGAGAATTGATGTTTCACAAGATCTTCCTTATTTGTTTTTGCATGCCTGCAACACAGAACAAGCAGCATTTATAGAAGAAAATAATGACTGTCGTGAACAAATCAGAAATCCAACAACCCAATAATTGTTGAGATATGGTAGAGGATAAGAGCCAGATACATCACAAGAGGTCGCTGTGTGACATGGAGATGTTAAAGTATTTAACTTATAAAATACGTAATACTTTCTATGTTTGATTTTGTAAAGTTTACTTTCCACTTAAGTTTTGCTCTCTGGTAACTTCAACACCGTCCATTGAAGTCCATTTTCTGTGTGAGGACATTGTTCGTTGAAGATTATCAGTATAATGATATGAGTTTGTGTATGGTCATTGTTCTTTTTCACCAGACAAATTTTTGTTTATTTTCACACTATTATATTTTTTTTTAGATATGGTAATGAAACGATAGAACAGACAGCGTGGAGAATAATTAATATAATCAGGATTTAATTGAGGAAAGAGAGGATTTTGATTATTGGAGGGGAAAAAAATTATGTGCAAGCATGTCTGAATACCACACCAGGTGTCTTAATTTTGTTGACTGTTTTGAGCTTTACACAAAGGCATCATTCAGATATAGTTCAGAGAAGTTAACAAGGCCTGAGGGCATGGGTTCTTTTCTGTTAGAATAGAACTGAAGTCCTTTCCATAGGCAAAAGTAAACTGTTGGATATGGCTTTATAGATTAGCCTGTATTGTAGTATACTTGTCTGATGCCATAGCACTTAAATGACCTTTTTGAGTCGATAGTGCTGTAAAACCTTACATTAAAAAAGAAGTTAACACAATAAATGAGTAAAATAAGTATGTCCAGTTTATACTTTGTTCTCAATGCTAACACATGATTATAATGAAAGCAGGGAAAAAGCTATTTTGATGATATGCTGGACAAGTACTTATATACATTTTTGGGGGTTTGTTTTATTATTATTATATTGTTTTCAACAGTTTGTCTGTTATATCATTCTTCGTAATGGTTCATCTGTTTCATCATTCTTCATAGTGGTTCGTCCGTTGCATCATTCTTCGTAATGGTTCATCTGTTTCATCATTCTTCGTAACGGTTCATCTGTTTCATCATTCTTTGTAATGGTTCATCTGTTTCATCATTCTTCATAGTGGTTCATCTGTTTCATCATTCTTCGTAATGGTTCGTCTGTTTCATCATTTTTTGTAATGGTTTGTCTGTTTCATCATTCTTCATAATGGTTTGTCTGTTGCATAATTCTTCATAAATATTCATCTTTTTCCAATGTGCAATGATCAGTTTATTGATACAAAGATCTTGCTAATGGTGTATCAGCAAGGTCTTGTATTGATTTGAAATTTTGTTGGTAAGTGCCATGTCAGAATTAAGATAATTCAAGATCATCAAAACTTCTAGTGCATTGAAACCATCCATAATCCACGGAAGAAAAATATTCATGATTTTCATTTCCTCTTGTTATGTATATACATGATATTATTTTTGTTAATTGTGGATTAATTAAAACAATCAATATACCAAATAACTGAATACAGTGTTAAAATTAACATGGATCAATGTGAATAAAATTACATATGAATTGATCTACAACGGTCTCATTGTATTTGTTTTGTGTTTAAAAACTATTAACCTTAAAGGTTTATGTTCTTTAAACCATTAAAATATTGCATTTGTTGATTGCAAGATGACTTTGACGCACGCAGGTATATTCGCGGTGTTGTTTGGATTTCAAGATGGCGTCGCGAACTCTCGCAATTTCAGAGTGAATATGAGGTATTTGAGAAGTCAAACGCCACTTGACGTGCTAGAATTTTCTATTGGTTGGGTTTCCTATTTATCTCCATAAGAATTCAGCCAATAAATAATTATGTTTACGAAGTTTGCCAACATTTCTAGAATAATACTTTATTAGCCCATATCTGAATATCTAAACTGCAGAACGTAGCGCATAAAGCTAAGACTTAAATTCACGTATACAATGGATTAAGATACAATTTTGTAATTGATATGTATGCTGACACACATTTTATATCTTAGACATTCGATGATCTTTAGACCTAAGAGAAAACATATTTTACAAATTGAGAACATAATATGATCAAAGTAACAAAATAAACAAAGCCTTACTTACCCTCATGCTATGTACGTATCCGTAGATATGTTTAGAAAAGTCCTAATTCTTAACTCTACTTTGCACTGAGCTTCTACAAGTTAAACAACACTGTATGTAATAACTGTCTGCAATATACATCTCTGTACGTCAAACGGCATGTATAACATTATACTACGTCACAGTGACTGGCTGTTATCTAAACATATTGTGATCAAATGAACATGGAGGACAGTTTATAGGATCCCCACGGGAGTAAAGACCGATTATCGGATTCTATTAAAGCAAATGGCGTCATTTCACGATTGAGTAGTGTCCCTTTGAGATAAACTAGTGAACATAGCCTCCACCATTTTATCAATAACATTGAATGGACAGTGACAACATTGGTGCACGACCTGCTCTGTTTACAGATAAATAAGCTATGGGTGACGGTAACGCCCGCCAGTTGTCAGGTATCATTTCCTATATTGAGTCCGTCTTTGGCTTCTACATGTGTAACACAGGGATTGAGAAATTGTTAACTTTATTACAATACAAGTTTATTATACATCAAAATACAATGGGTTTATCAATGTTTTTATCAATTAATAGTCTGAATAACGATACTCAACTTATAGATTTAGTGTCACCAACTTTTAATGGACCGATAGGCCATCATATGCTAACGTCAGTGTCTACAGCGAATAGGCTTTTAAATAACAAAAGACTTGGCTATGGAACGATGGCTCTGAGAAACATTTTACGCGAATTTATAACATTCATAGATTAAGAAGTTTTATTATCTTGATCTTGATCCTGATCTTGATCTTGATTTGATAATCTGAAAAACCAATACTGGCCTTTGATCAGAGGTAAAATCTTATATTATTGTTGGGGTTTGTCTACAGGTATAATATGCAGATAAACAGAAACAAACAAAGGAAAACTAGCAGCAAAAAAGAACAATCAGAGCGAAAAGAATGACAAGAAAAATTCAACAGCAATAAAAACACTTTTCCTATATTCAATATTTCAAAACGTCAAAATGAATGTTAAGTTTTGCCGTTACATCATGTAAATAGTCGATGTATGTGATCGAACGTTGGAATTAATGGGCGTAGAACTACATAATGATTGAGAGTCAAAATGCAAGATAATGTTGTTTTATATGCAAAACTTGTAGATAATTTTGAGCCTGTCATGGAACAAGCACTGTATTCATTATCATTTGATTGGTATCACTACAAGAGTCATATGAAAACCGAGATTTAGAGTTTTGACACGTTTAAAACTTGAACACTTGTTGTATTTTTATATTACATTTTGTCAATATAGAATCGGATAAGACTTAATTTAAAAAAAAATTCAAATCGGTTTATAGTCTAAACGTTTTTATGAATTGATCTCAATTAATAGTGAGATCAGTGACTTTGTTGTAGTCTGTTGATCCTGTCAATTGTAAAGTGAGATTAATTTGTCGTTTTTTCAGACGTCTAGATGTTTGTCTGGTTGGAATAAATAACACCCTTACTAGTATTTCACTATGTACAGTGAAATGATATTTAGAGGTATTAGTGAGATCAAAAGCTTAACTGTAATCAGTGAAAATCTGCCAAACATTAGATACGCAGATGACGTTGTGTTAAAGAACATTCTGGACAGAGCGGAAGAAGACATCAGAGCCCTTGGAATATACCTCAATGTCAATAAAATCAAATTTGATAGTGGTATAAAAACGTTGCAAAGAATGCAGACTCCTCAACTAGTAGAGCAATGGTGAGACCTTAAGTTGATAAATTCAAGTAAATTAGAAACTGGATCACCCCAGATTCAAGGGTTTTCACCTCCATTAAGTTTAAAATAGCAAGAGTTAAAGACATTTTCGGCAATATGCAACCTGTTGTTCTACATCATAAACTCTTAATGTAACAGAAGTGTCTGCGTGAACTCATTTATCTACTTAGTCTTGCTTTATGGTTGTAAGACCTGGACACTACTAAAGGAAGCAGATGTAAGTGATGACGAGTCCACATGAATTGATGACGTAAACTGTATACAAGAGATAAATAAACAAGATATAATTGTTCTCGGCAAGCTAAGTTTTAGAGTAAATAATCTCCTTATCTTACCTCATCTGTTTCACTATGTTCCTATTTGTTGTCTCATATTCTGTTAGATAACGTTTGACCTTGCGTAAATAACACAGTGTAGCTTCTTTGAAGCTTTGAAAAATCGTATTATCTATTGTTGTAACGGTTTCTTTTGAACGGTTGGTAGCAGGTTTGACTGTTTTATATTTCTCTATAATTCTTTGGATGTCAGTTGATTTTGAGAATTCCGTCGGGCGAGTATCTAGAATTTTTAAATTGGGGTAGCGGGACATACCGAAGCGCCGAT
>JAUUEB010491172.1:0-18780 GCA_032362205.1 Clione limacina | reverse complement strand
TATGTGACACAGCCCCGTGGAATGAGCCTTAGGGATTTTAAGTGTGCACTCAGGACCATTGTTTCATCATCTGATTCCAATATGACTAGCTACTTGTTCCTGCCTACTAAGTATGATCTGGGGTACATGCATACTAAGGCGGTTCACTACTCATGGAATTAAAGGGTGTATCAATATTTTAAACCTGCCCCATTTTTTTTAGTTTTTAAACATTTTTTTCAGTTGAATTTGGATTTCATAAACATGTTAGGGCTTTTTATAACATACTTTACCCTGTTAAAAAGAAAATTAATTTTATAAGTATTAGAGGGTGGGGGGGGGTGGGGGGGGGAGATAAAAATATATCAAAAAATGAGTTCTTTTAAAATATCAGAAATTAAATGTTTATTCTATTGTTTTTACTGTATCGTTTAAATGTTTATTGACTTACATTGTTTGCCTAGACTTTTAACTGATGTAAAAGGATACGTGGAACACAAAAAACACTACAAAAAATGTTATGGAGGAAGGGGCTGATGTCAAAAATCCTATTTATTAAATGTATGAGTAGTAAGTACCGTCGCTGTCACCAAATATCACATTGGTTATTATCTACAAATTTTCAATCAAAAAAATATTCCCACTGCAGGGGTTGAAACCCAAACTGTTAAGCAACCTGACCTTAAGTCTTTACCACTCTGCCATCACTACGCCTCTGTTATAGTTATAAGAGGGGAAAGACGAAAGTGGATCCTTGGCATAGGCATAGTGAACTCCTGCGTCTGCAATTGTGCAATATTGCATGCAGCAAGAAAAAACCCTACTTCTAGATGATTTTGTAAAAAATATATGTCTATTTTTTGACTGTCTACTGTAATTGATTCACGCAAATAATTCAAATAGTAAACAATTTATGTCAACATGCATAATAAAAAGTAGGTTTATGGTAACAGATTTATAAAAACTCATATTTTCCACTTTTCAATACAGGGCATTTTTATTTATTTAAAAGATTCATACTTGCATCTTTTTTTACTTTTATACAGATTGGCTCAGGCAAGAATGCTTGGTACACCAATGTTACAAGCTCAGCGCCTAGCACGGCCAGCTTTCTTAACCAGACCTGGTGGAAGTGCCACATTAATTGGCCCTGGTGTAGTGAGGGGTGCAGGCCAGGCCTCTATGATGCAGCAGTTGGTCAGACAGAGATACCTTGGTGGCCCTGTCATGCCTGGGAGAGGTATCCAGATTGTTGCTGGGCGGCCTGTTCGGTGAGTAAGAAAAATAGGCATGAGACAAAGACATTTTTGGCTTTCTTACATGGTTTTGAGATGCAATATTTCTAAAGAACAGAAGTCTCCAGTAATATCAATATCACAATGTGGCTAATGTTAGGGGACTGCCAGTGATAACTTCTAAGATGGTTGAGTAATTAAGGCGTCTGCCTCTGAAGCGGTAGATTGGGAGTTTGAATCCTGGAGGGATTTGTGCAAAGACTGGTTGGTCTGGTAGTCTGGTGTAAGTATCCTATGACTAGGTAGGATTATCACTAGTTTTGCACTTTACATTCTCTGTGTGGCAGCAATTAGTCTTGGTTAGCACAGTCACATTTGCCATTGTTTTAATATTTTTTGTCTTCTTTAAAGTTCTCTGTTGCCACGGAAATGGAATTTAAACACTTTTATGTCCAACCTGGAAACACCATTCATTATTTCTATAACTGTTTTGGAACTCGTGAAAATGGTCGTGATTCAAGATGTTAGTTAATATCTATAAGTTTTTCTTGGGGGAAAAACACAATTTTGGAAGGAAAAAATCAATACATGAGACATTGTGAGTATCATTAAGCAATTAAAAAAAAATTCTTAACTAAAAGCTGCATTTGATAGCTTTCTCATATATTTTTTTAACTGCAGCAGTAGTGAATAACGCTTTAAACAAAATCCACAGGGGCCAATTTTTAATTTCCGTTTAAAAAGAGGGTTTAGTGTTATAAAATGATACCTATCTTTCCACACCAAGCCAGCAAAATTAGTTTGTCGAAGTTCAACTATGTCAAATCTTCCTCTTTTGTCCTTCACAGGGTCAAGATGACATATCCAAGGGACACCTAATGTATTTCATGATTTTTGCAACTCAACTCTGTTTACTTCAGAAGGAAGAAAAGTGCAATTTTCAAAAGACTTTGTGATATATGTTAATATATTTATATCTTCACCATATGGAAAAGTTAGATTACAGTTTATTTTCATAATAAGACTAGTACCTCACTTCATGTTAATGATTATTATGTAACTTCCCATGTCCAGAATATTAAAAAAAGGGGTACTGATAATTTTAAAATAACATATTATTTTTAAGTATTTTCTATGTTAATAGGTAACCTTAAAGAGTGAGATTTCTATATATATCTAAGACTTTTTTTAAATTTTTTTTAAGCAGTGATCTGGCCTATGTCTTTCATTAGGAGATAATAATAAGACTGGTAGTTTTAGTGTCCATATATTGTATCCTTTTACTAAGTAGGATGTACATGGTGTACATGAATAGAATCATGATATTTGTGATACTCACAGACATGAAGGAATTAGGTACCTCTCTATACACAACATGCGTAACAGGCTGTGACAAAGATTTCCCCCCAAAGAACATTCCGTGTGATTTTGTTTTTCTAAAACCAAATTTAAACCTTCATGTTGACTGCAAATTTTTAAATTTGTGCTTCCTTTGCCATTATGAAAAAGGTTACTTACCAGCCTATGTTGTTACTTAGGACCTATAACTGGGCAGGAGAGTTTAAGAAATACTGATTTTCAAGAATGACACTGGATGATGAAAGTCCTGAGGATCTGTTAACTGAAGTCTTTATATTGCTTTATTTGGATCTTTGCGATTTGCAATAAGTTTAGTTTTTAATAATGATAATTTATTCCCCGAAGTTTTTTTGTCATTGTGTGTCGCTGCAGGGCAGCGCCAAGTGGGAAAAAGGGTGACAATACTTTCCCAAGGTATTACCGAAAATAACTTGTGGCCAAGCGAGGGCTCGAACCCACTACCTCTCAGGTGAGAGTCGAGTACGCTGACCACTAGACTATCGCGCGTCGCGGCCCCCTAGAGATTTAGAGATTTTATTGTAAAAAGAACATTTGGTTGACTTCCCATCCTGAAATCCAGTTATCGCAGCATGATCATCCACTCATCAGCTAAAGCTCATTGGTCTTGGTCAAAAAGATTTTTTGAATAGGTTGAAAAAACACCATTGACCAATTTTTCTCATTAACTCTCATCAATGGCATGTAATCTATTGGTCATTATCGTACCATGTATGACAAAATAACTTATATGTATTAAACCTGTATATCTTTAAAACATGAAATGGCATTTGTAAGGTTTTTTATCATATATTTATTGTTACATTTTCTTAGATTATTGTTTAGTTTATTATGTCTTTTGGTAGCTAAGATCTAAACCTCGGACTATAATGCTGATAATATGTCATATATTATTTATTAAACTGAGTTTACCATATCTGATTACTTAACAAACTTCTATTTTTGAAAATATGCATATACGCCATCATTTTTTTTTTATCTAGATAAGAATTGAAGGGCTCAATGGAAGGACTTAAGTAGTGTTAAAGTTTGCTCACCTGTTTATGATCATACAATTACACCGGTTTTTATGACTTGGGTCGATTCTGTGTTCGAACGATCACTCGTTTTATAATACTATATATCATCATATATCAGTAGTAGTCGTGCAACGAAATGATAATCTATGGTTGGTCTCCCCTCTGTTAGGAACTTGACAGGGGTGTGGTTGAAAGAAACAGGATATCGGTGACGACTGTGGTACTCCCGGAAACCTTTGAAGTTTGCAGTCACTGTTTTACAAATGTTCTTAATAATTGTTTTCTAAATAACAGTTTAATCACAAAATGAATGACATTTTGAAATCAGCGCATCAAAATTAGACAATCTAGTCGCGGCGAGCATTTTAAAGAAATTAGAATTTATTTAATGTTCAAATCTGAACATTTCACATGTGTAAGAAATCGGAAGTATGGTTGATCTCCCCTTTACACAGACAACTGGCATCACATATGCGCAAAATAACTAGCAATTGAGTGCGATCGTTTTGAATTGAAATTCAAGTGAGCATTTCTGACAACCATATCATTTGAGCCATTTTGAGCGTTGGATCGAACTGATCGTTTGACTCTGAATTGATTTGACTTCAACTGTAGACTAATGATGTGACATTTTAGACATCTGACATCATTAATGATCAAATTACTTTATGTTTAACTTCTGTGTACCAGGCTGATCCTTCTTGTGGCCATAAATACTAGTCAAATCATGGTTGCCACATTCTACAGCCCTCAGTCTTGCATTTCAAAAGTGGGGATTTTTACCTGAAATTTACATGCTTTTTGCTGCAAATTTCCTTTCCTTTTGCAAAGATCTAGTACTTCCCTGATGTTTTATATAAGATAATCTGTAAAAAGACAAATACAAGTGCTTACTTGGAACGTGCTCTCACCTTTATTCCCTTTTTTACAATATTTAGAGACTAATTCCCATAAACCCGGGGGGGGGGGGGAGATCTAAGAATTCCGCAAATTCAGCACGTACATGAACCCGAAGACATTTTGAAAAGAAAGTATCGGATCCGGGGAAAAATATTTTTGAAATGCAAGACAGAGGGCACCACATTGCATGTTTCAACCATTGAAAGTGCAAATGACAAGGGTGTTGATTTTTATTAAGTAGCTAATACATTAAATGTAAGATCATGTAAATTTCGTGTTTTCTCTGAAATAGTTTATGACTGTCGATAGACCGACTCTTACTTATTGAACCCAATATTACTATTACTACATAGAGGACAGTGGAAAGTTTAGGAATTCTAGTTCATTGTTTCATATATTATATACGTTATACTTTTTAAATTGGTAACTTAGGAGTTGTTCTGTTGGTGCCTGACATTAAGAATTCCATTCAAAGACTAGTCCGGCCAGGTGACAGAATACCGTGACTGAATAAATGTACGAGCTGTGCTTCATCTCACATCTTATATGTACCGTCGCTGATACAACCTACCATGGCTTAATTGGGAACTAATTAGTTTTTGTGTTTAAAACAATTATTTTATGACTGCTTTGAAAAATCATGACTAACATTTTATTCCCCGAAATCGTTGGGTTTAATCAACATTTACATTTAAAAAAGTTGTTCATCAGTGCACTGACCTTTGCTTTTGTAATCCTACATGCTATTTGGTCGATGACTATAATAATTATAATAAAAGTTTGTTGGATTAAATATTTGCACATTAATTTGATCACCAGGTCTGTGATATTTGGCTTTATAACATTTCTCACAAATTACGTGTATTTCCAATGATCATAAACAGTATGTATTTTATATAGTACATTTCCTTTTTTTGTCAGATGTTTTTTTCAATATTGAACAATTTACACAACATAATTTTGATGAATCTGATTTTTGAAACGGTTTTGCTGAGTTAACGTATTTTCTTTTCAATTTTTGTGAGTTTTTGTAATGTTTTCTTTGTGAAAATATTAAGTATTTTAACTTTTGACGAAATAAACTATGTTTATTGCATGAAAATATATCTGTTGTAAGAAAATACAGCAAAACATAGTCCCCTTTAAGATAACGCTAACAGTGTAAAAACAACAACATTGAACAACACCATTTTACATCAAGAACCAAATTTATTTGTCATCATTTCACTACTCCGTTTGACGTCAACTATTTTTACTATTTTTTAACCATTGAGTAGATATTGTAGACGTATAAATGGCTTTTACTGTTCTTAATTTCTAGCTCAAAATGTTATTTAAGGAAAAAATATGATCCTCAAAGTCGTGCAAGAAATGTTCTGCTATCGGAGATACTAAGAGTTCCACAACTCTCTAGTGTCTTACATAATATATTCACTTGTACCTTGCTTGTGCCTAGGTAGACAGAACGGATGTGAATTGTTTGATAAAATACCTAAATGTTATCGAGCCATGTCATATGAGGTTTGCTGAACTGACTACGTACAACATCCCCCTTGTTATTATGTCAACTTATGTATGCTGTTTGACTTTGACACATAGAGATAATCATCTACACTATTTGAAGCAAGTCGTGTATATTTTTTATGTCGGAGAAGGAAATCTACTTGACAGTATGAAATACGGAGAAGATAGACATATCATATAATTATTGACATATCATGTTATTATTGACATATCATATAATTATTTGTTTTCTGCGTAGTAATCCATACCTCTTTTGTTTTTGTTTTTCCTTGCCATCTATTTTCTATCTCTTACTTTACCTTCGTTATTGAGTTATTTTCTTTATCGTTCTTTCTTTTCTTCTGTCTTTCTTACATTCGTTACTTGCTGTTACGTTTTTTAATCTATAGTGTTTTTGTCTTCATAGCTTGCTTTATTTCTTCCAACCTTTCTGTCTATCTTTATTTCCTTCATTTCCTTTGTTACGTTATCTTTACTGTTTCTGTATTCCTGATTTTCAAGCTGTCTTTCTTTATTTATTTATTTCTCGTGTTTCATCACAATGTCTCAAATCTCGTCCATTTATTCAACGAGTTTTAATTTCATGTTTCTTAGACATCTCTAGACACGCACGTATTCTTAGATCATCTGCCAGTGAACCTGTCCTTTCACGTATTCTGTGTAGATGTTATGCAGGCGCGGGCATGTTAAGTGGCTTCTTTTTATGATAACATAATTTAATTCATGGAAATTTCAAATAGTTGAATAAAGATCGAGAAGTATATCGTCGTGAAGACGGAAAGATCGTCTAAAAATAGCAAGATTGACAATGGACATGGAAATATTAACTTTTTGCCGAGGGCTGCTTCACTCCATAAAGGAAGATAGAAATGTAGAGAGAAATAAAGTAAACAGAAATAGAAAGAATGAAAGGAAAGGATACAGAAACCGAATATATTTCCATTTAAGGAGGAGTGAACTCCTTCCTCTCGATAATTTTTTAACGATAAACACCGCATAAATATTTTGAAATGTGTTCCTCTGTTTGTTTAGAAATAAGCCAGGGTTTTTATTTTAATGTTGTTCCCTGGATTGAAAGGTATTGAGTTGGTTATTTAATATGTGTTTAATCCACGGATTATTCAAACAATTATTCATTATGTCATTAGATACTTTGAAAGCTAATTAATGCGCTATCAAATAAAAGTTGGTTTACCTCCCTTTTCAGACGTCACAAGATATTGCGTTAATGTAGAGGAAGACATTTCAACTGGCACGACCATAGCAATAAGTGTGGATTTATTTTGTTAATGCCACAGGGTAACAAGAACAGTTACTGAATTTCACCTTGTTCTTTTATTGATGATGAAAGGTGTTTGTTTACCAATCTTTCACGTACAACTGGCTCACTTTAGGATATTCGGACTTTAAAAAAATTGTCATAATATTAGTATCTTGTCTATTGTGACATTTTGATTAAGATAACATTTTCCTTTATGTTATGTTTTCACCATCTTTTACCACAGAACAAAATCACGTCAGTTACCACGAGGGGAACCACAACAACCACCACCCACCTGTGACCTCCTCACCACATACTCCTCAAACACACGCTTCCCAGCCCCAACAAGTGACGTTTGTAGACGGCAAGTGTTCCTGTTGCCCATACGGTTACCACATCGACCTGGACTTTCTCAACTTTTGCCGAGACGTGGAGAGTGGCTCCACTCTCAGAAATCTCAAAAGAATTCAGAGGGCAAAGCGAAAGCTCAGGAAATCCATGGAGGTGAGAAAATGACATTTTTTTTAGCAAGCACACTATGCATATGCATGGTGATTGAGTGATTGTGGGGTCTAGTATTGACTTTTTAAAACTAGGGGTGGGATATATGGCTTTTTATTTTTGTCTTTCTCTGTTTGATCATTGGGATTTTGCATTCCATTATGCAATGAATCAATATATTTTGATTGAATCTTCCTCAATATTATTTCTTCTTTATCTTTTTCCTATTCAGTATTCTGATTGCCCCGTTTGCTTTTTCCTTGCCATTCTCTTTTTCTCCTTATCTTTTGCACCCCTCAGCGAAAGGATAACTTTCATATTTCTGATCATCTTTTCTTCCTGCTCTTTTGTTTGATATCCTTTAACTCTTACATCATTCTCTTTCTAACTGTGCTGCCTATTTCTTAATTGCATCCCCTCCCCTTTTGATGATCAACTCCACCTTCTTTCAATAATGTGCCCTTCTCACGCTGAACATTTTAGACATGACAACATAAACAATGCAGGTAATCATATGTAAAGATAACAACAAAGAATAGTCCCTGTCATTTCACATAAAGATAACACCAGCTGTGGTGAAGATAATACCAACTGTAGAAAGACAACCCCTAGGTAGAAAGATAACACTAATTGCTAATTTGTTTTTCTTGTAGTTTGGTAATCTGTAATAGAGTCAGTGTGTTATTGTTACTTAAGTTGGTATTTCCGGAATATGTATCCGTTTTATTCCTTTCTATTTCTTTTTTATATTTCACCTTTTTAGATTATATCACTATCCTGGGTTTCGATTTATTAAGTTCATTTGTTTTATGGCAATTGGCAATTATGTATATTCAGATTTCAGAAAGAAAATTGTCCATGTCCCCATCATTTATATTATCTTGAATTGAGGAGTTTTAAGAGATTAAAAATGTCCATTTCCCTCTAGAAAGGTTGGAGATATGTGACCCCCCTCCATGTGACCATGGTGAAAATGCCCCTTTCAAATATATTTTTTTTACCTACCCACTCCTCCTTTTCTTTCTGTTTCTGTTTCTCTCTCTCTCTCTCTCTCTCTCTCTCTCTCTCTCTCTCTCTCTCTCTCTCTCTTTTTTCTTTCTTAAATTTCTAAATTTCTTTTCCTTTACCTCCCTCTTTATCTCATTTTGGATCCTAAAGGGGAGCACCCTGGCCACGGTTATATATTCTTGTGTTTTGGAGCTTGATCTGCTTGCTGATCGTCAATTATGATGCAGGAAACTTTGTTAGCTTTGTCTATGTGTATAGAGTGTTACAGGATATTCATAAGTGTGTGTGCACTATCTTCTTTGTGAAACTACTTTGTCAGGCAGTTGTTGGTGCCAGTTTTGATAAGAAATAGTTTCCGTTTTGTAATAGAAACTTGTTATTTATCATTAAATTCTCAGTGTTTTATCTTCAAACCTAACATCACTTTCATCTCCTGATGTCATTTATCAGAAACCTACTTTTTCTTGTAAAAGGAAAGATTGTCATTTCTATATCACACCTATGATAGCTCTAATGTATATTGTGCAGTCATGGACATTTCTATTGTGCTGTAATTGATATAATTAAATAGATATTTTTTAGACAAGAGGGATGTTTTATTTTTCTTAATCTCCTGGTCAAAGGCTAAGTCTCACTCAACAGACCCCAGCACAGTGAGGTGGCTAGAGAACAGCTGCCTTGAGGTAAACTAATTTCTACCTCAGCTTTTGTGCTTTTTCGTTTTCAGCTGGACAACTAAATATGAGCGGGGCCGTGAAATCTTGATAATTTGTTTTACCATGAAAAAACATACATGTTTGATTCTGTGACCCATATTAAAGTTTTGTTCCTTACCTTCCACAGATTATGTTAGACGAACAAGAAAACGGGACAAACGGAATGGATCCACACCATGCCCCTCCAGATGTGGTCCACTCCACAGAGGCAGGGCGGCTCATGCATATGATCAACTATGAGCGGTCAGCCACACATGGTATCCTCAACCAGATCGACTCCTCTGTGAACACTCACATTGGGAGGGTCAATGGAGGAAAAGACTATAGAAACATGTCTTCCGACAGTGAAGAGGCTTTTAATACAATCACTCCAGCTTATGGGTATCCTGGGTATGTTCTACCTATTTTGAGCATAAGTCGTTTTTATTACACTTTCATTAAGCTTTCCTTTCATCTTAATACTCTTTTCAGTTAGACTTAGTCTTATTGTCTCTCTGTTTTAACTTTTAACCACCACCCTCATGTTCCTGGTGTCAGCACCTTGGCCTTTTTTACAGTGCGATACCCCTTTACTACCTCATATATGACACATCCAGTCAAAAGGTTCCACACGTTGCAACATTTCAAGAATTATAGATGAATTTGAACATTAACCTTCGAGTAATAAAGTTGAAGATCATCAGGAGCTTCCGGCGTCCAAGAATTGTTTTTTCACATCTAGACACTCTTATGAAATCTAGAACAAAAACGAATTAATTTTGATGTAAAATTCACTAGTTATGGCCTTCTTTAGGCCTGATATGAGAAATACAAGGTTTTAACAAAAAAAGCCTTTGAACTTTTGTGAACAAGAGGTTATTAGATGATTACTGCCCCATAAAAATTAAGTTTAGCACACAGAAAAATCTTCAATTTGGGTCATAATCTTTATCATTCATCAAGAAAAATAGTTGAGGAAAAGTAATTTCTATATAACACACCTTAATCACCTTTATAAGGCAATGTCTCAAAACTGAAAAGTGCAACAAGTTGAACCCTTTGACTGGAAGTGTCACATATTTCATTTGCCCACATTTCAAGAATGTACTCCTTATAACTAACTATTCAGAAATCATGTTTGCATTGCATAGCTTTATAGACTTGAATGAGACCCCCTTGGTCCCATTGTTATTGCTTATTGAATCATGAAAGACTAAGTTCAGAAACTATGCAATGAATTTTTGGTATCAGTTCTGGCGAACTTTAGCATTACAATTTAATATTTTGCCTGTCCTTTTTTTTGTGTATGTTTATGTCTTTGAGTGTAATTGGTAGAAATGTATTTTTAAACAATATTAGACTTACCATGCTAGGTTCTCAGACAAAAAGCAGATGTCATCAGGGTGACTGCCACTGATTCAAATTATCTCCCCTGAAAGTTGTATAAACTCTTGAATCTTATTGTTAACTTTTTCCTTAAAGATTTACAATATGTTGTAATGCTGGCAGTCACCCTGTGTTATTGAACATGTCAGAAGAATTAGACAAATAGAATTTGTGTTCACTGATTCATATTAGATTTACTTAGAAGTGTGTTGGTTGGGGAGCGAGTGAGTAAGAAATTTGATGTGGCCCTTGTCTGTAAATTAAAGTAATGGAAATCAGTCCACACGCATGGTGTTTGTTCACATTATTTTTATTTACTGAGATGCTGTCATTTATGCCTGTCTTTACAGAATTTATTTATAGGTAAACTGTTTACAATGAAGGAGAAGTATGTTCCGCTTTTTGTAAGACTTTTTTTCCTCTCTACAGTTATCACCAGATCATAGAGAGTGGACCACCGTTCTCTAGTGAGCGTCGTGCAGACTCCATCAGTTCTCTCTCCTCTGTGTCAACTGTGTCCAGTGAAGCTCCAATGATGTATCAGGCTCAGTACTACCAGCAGCAACAGCAACAAATGCAACTACGTCAGGAGCAGAAACAGAATTACCAACATCTCAAGACCATCACTACAACAACAGAGGTATGAACAATTATAAAGGCAGTGATTTGTTCATCTTTGATAGTTTTACACTCACTAGGATGGACCTTTACTTTAAGAAAAGCTGCTAGTGATTTAATGAAAAGGTTTGAATTGAAGAGTATACAGCAATATTAAAACTAAAGTTTTTGATGGTTTAAGACTGACATTTTAGAGTAATTTTTCTAGCACCGATTGAAGGTAAGAAATATTATATTGAAAACAGGTGTACATGATGTACCATTCATCTTGAAGTACAGTTGAAAGTATAATAAGAAGCATTGATACTCTGAATGTATTGAAGATGCATCGAAGCATATTGTGATAAGTTCAAATAATTACTAGCAATGTTAAACTCTTAATCATGTATATTTCTGCAGTTAAGAGAGAATCCAGTAATTGAAATGGCCACGGCAGAGATGAAAGAGATAAAAGAGACAAAGTACTACTCCAACCCTGTGGTAGAAATGGCCACTGCAGAGATGAAGCCTCCACCACCTCCTCCAAAGAATGAATTGACCAGGCAAAAGTATTTGACCCACCTGTCTGCACAGCTAGTGGACAATGGCTTTGATATGCCTGATACAACAAGACCTCCTGATAGAAAGGTGAGATCATCAGACAAACACTTGGAAGTTTTGGGGATACATTATGTCAGCACATGATAGGTTATATTGGCAACGGTGTAACTAAGACGAGTGTATGAACCCTGCTACACACAGGTTGTAATACCTGCCTGGCCAAAGTATACTGACATCAAGTTGACATGTCTTAGCACAAATGCCTTTATGCCATATTATATTTTGATAACTGATAAATAATTTATTTATAAAAATCTAAGATATACCTAACTGGGTTTTGAACCCGTCTTTCCTGTCACTCAGACAGCAAGCAGATAGGCTATTATCTTAAGGTTTAAATCCTAATGGGGTCAAGCTAAGTTATTTGTTTTTGGGAAGGCATTTTGCACACATTTCCTTGAGTACCCAGTTTGAAATGGATGCCTGGTTATATACATCCTATAGTGCCTAATGTCATTAGTTTTACCATTGTCTACTTCATATAGTGCCTAATGTCATTAGTTTTACCATTGTCTACTTCATTACCAAAGTTTCATACATTACTCATTACACATGTTTTTCCAAGGTTGATTCAAAGTGGAATTTACGTTTCTAGATGTTCATGTTTCTTTGAAAGTTACTTCATGCCTAAAAAATATGTTTTCTGAAGTTTGTTAAAAGAATGTCAATAGAAAGCACTCTTTTTGATTAAAGAACACAATAGGGTACAAGATTTAGTTAACCACAAAACGTCACAGGTCAAACATTGTGCACATTCCAGTTCAGCACAACTTATTCCATGACATTAGTTAGTTAGTTAGTAAATAAGTAACGTCTAACTAAATCTTTACACCCTGTATGCATTATTATATGTTATTGTTAAAGATTTGAATTAGGACAATGTGAATATTTTTAAATTTCTGTGCCTTAACAATTGATTTATCTGTTCCCAGCCTCCCAGAGCCTCCCCTGATATCAACCAAATGTCACTAACATCAGTGAGAGAAGCAATGGCAGTCAGTCTTACACGCATGAGGGAATTAGAGGAGCAGGTCAAGGCCATTCCAATACTGCAGGTCAGCACATTTGACTAAGGGTTGATCTTTTTCTATCTACAGTCTAACCTTGCTACTCCTGACACTTTACAAATAAAGACGTATGATTAAATCTTGTCTGACCTTTAGAGAGAGCTACAAAGTTTTCAATGTTACCTGACATTTTTGACATCACTCAATGGTCACCATCTAGTTTAAAATATGACAAGCACCTGAACAAATACAAATTTGCTACCAATTTGACATATAAGAATTATTAATCCAGATTTTATTATTTTCCTTGTGGACTTTACCTTGTGTAAGAAGACCACCCAAGGTCCATAACAAATTGGTCACATTGCACATGTGTAAGTTAGATTTGTTGATAAAAAGTATATTTGCGAAGATAAGAGATTCTTTTGCAAACATAAAAGATATATTTGCAAAATTAAGAGGTGAATTTCAAACATAATAGATATAATTCCAAATAAAGACTTCTATTTGAAAACTTAAGGTGACTTTGCAAACATAAGAGAAACATTTTCAATCATAAGAATTTTATATAATACATGAGAGAGATATTTGCACCTCATTCAGAGTAATCACAAGACAACAAGATAACTTATACATAATAAAATAAATAACAGTTGATAGTTTATCTTTATGAAACAGTTTTTTTCCTACAATATAAGAAACCTGGATTTACATTTAAGTTTTATGGATTAAATTTTTGATGGGACAACAACATTTAAAACATCGAAACTCAATTTTTTTTTCTAATTCATGAAAAACTGTGTTCAATATAGATATCCTCAACCGCAACCCTTTCTCTTTTTTCCTTCCAGGTTCGAATTTCGGTGCTCAAAGAAGAGAAGCGTTTACTTAACCTACAGCTAAAAGCCAGCAAAGCCAACAAACCCACAAGAACCATTGGAGTCATGACAGAAATGATTCAGAAAACTCCACCTCCAACACTTCCAAAGCCTGCACGCAGCGCAGCTGATGAATACAGTGTATTTGAGTCTTCTACATATGAATCTCAATCCTCACAGATGATGACCTCACAGCTGACCTCTAGCTCACAAGTTGTGGAGCAAGAGAGTTATCGTAACAGGATACCATCCTTGAATGTCTCATTCCAGCAACCATATTCTATGGAAGAGCGAGAGTCTCGCTTTTTAAGCTCAGAGTTATCGTCTTCTCCTCGTTTCACCATCAATCAGATCCAAAGAAGTTCTCCAAAGCCTCTGACTCGGTCAGTTGGTACAGGAGATTGTAATGTCTTTGAAGGGTCTGGTTTACAAATTCATGAAAAGGAACTTAGGACAGTTTTTATTGGACAGGGTACTAATGTGGCTAAGAGAAATGTTGGTATAGAGTGTAGGCCGACAACAAGGGACGTAGGAGTGTCGTTCATGTGTGATGAGGAGAAACCTGAAACGCGCACAATTGGGGTCAATGTGAACTGTGACATGAGCGCTGTTCACACATCGCTTGATTTCAAAGGTGAGACTGAGTTACGCATGGCTCTACAGGGAGTGTTGCGAAGGAATGTGCGCAGTGTTGCCACAAACTGCAACTTCAAGGTTCAAACAACGGACTCTGCCACGTTTATGGATGCCAACAGCGGTGTCAGTGTTGGGTGTGGTGATGAGGAACACAGAACTGATGTTGAGATTCGTATGCCTGTGTTAAGGAAGGCAGCCTCAGTGACTGCCAAGCCTGAAACTGGCCACAAATGTGTCAATACTGAGAAGGGTTGGACCTTGGAAGCTGGCACAAATACACCAACTCTTGACAAGTACCACAAGTCTTCCATGACAGAGAGGCTCAAATGCTCATTTGCAGCCACCAACACAGAGGTGACTCAAACCAGGCAGACAAATTGTCAGACTGAGGTTAAGATGTTCATTGCTCTAGAGAGACTGAAGCATGCTGCCAGCAACACAGAAAACGCTGTCACAATCTCAACAGGTATGGAAACAGAAACCACACCCGTTGCTAATGCAGCTGTCAACACTGTAAAAGAGGCCAAACCAGTGGCCCATCATGCTGCTAACAACACAGAGGCAATCTCCATGTGCTCAACAGGAATGGAAACCGAAACCCCAGCTGTCACCCATGCAGCTGTCAACACTGTAAAGGAGGTTAAACCAGTGTCCCATGCTACCAGTAACACAGAGCAAATTATCACATACTCAACAGGAATGGAAACAGAAACAATACCTGTAACACATGCAGCTGTCAATACCTTAAAGGAGGTTAAGCCAGCGTCTTATCATGCTGCCAACAACACAGAGAGAATTATTATGTACTCAACAGGAATGGAAACAGAAACCACACCTGTCACCCATGTATCTGTCAACACTCTGAAGGAAGTAGCTTATAATGTAGCAGTAAATACAGAAGAGCAAACCACACCAGTTGCTCATGCATCTTCAAACACCACTGAAAAAGTCAGTGAGCTGTTCCAGAAGGAGCCTGAGCCACTACAAAAGGTGCCCACAGTTGATAGAGGTGTTGGAGAGGATGTTGTTGAGGAGGAACAATATTTTCTGAATGAAACATGGGAGGAGGTTCACCCTGTCAGCAAAGTGTTTTCAGTTGAAGAACAGATTGTAAAGAGGGGTGCAACACAAGCAAACGCATTCCTTACTTCATCAAGCTCAGAAAAACAGCAATCTGTCTGCAACATTGATGTGACTGACCAATATAAGTTCACAACTTCAAGCTCTTTGAATCAGCAACCTGAATCTTCAGAATCAACAGAGTATTACAAGATGATACATGGAGGTACTTCTTTGAGTCAACAACCGGTTTCAGAAAACTTCTCCACTCTCAGAAATAGCTTTAACTCTACTGTTTCCTCTGAGAGATCTTCATCTGCCAGTGAAGGTTTTGTCAGTGGAGGCAGCACCATTACATCAATGTCTTCTGATGATAGTTCTCTAAGAAGTCAACAGCAGGAGATAAAGACAATTAGTGACTCTCAGGAGTTGTCACCAGAACCCTCACCAAGTAGTGAAGATGACTTTTCTCGGACAGTCGTAGAACATTTTGTTATCACTAAAGGAGGTAAGACCCTTGTCTCTAAGGAGGTTGCAAGAACTGTCACAGTTAGCACGGAGTCTGACTCTGTAATCAAAACTTCAGGGTCACCTCAGGCCCCTCTAAGTTATTATGATCGTTACATAGGAAGCGGGCGCAACTCAAACAGTGTTAGTGGAAATAACCAAGGGTATGGTACAACTGAGGGTGACATGAGCTACAGAGAAGCTTCATCCATACTCTTTGGTAACGAAAGCAGTTCTGAAAATGTTGAGAACACTGAGTCTTCAGTAAACACTGAGTCTTCAGTAAACACTGAGTCTTCAGTTAACACTGAGTCTTCAGTAAACACTGAGTCTTCAGTAAACACTGAGTCTTCAGTAAACACTGAGTCTTCAGTATACAAAAATAATAGCTTTACCAGTGAATTGCAAAAATCAAATTTGTCCTCAGAGTCTTCCAACTTGAGGACAGAAAAGAATTACAGTACTGTGGTAACAAACCCCTACAGAACAGTGGAAAACCTTTCAACAGCTTCCTCATCGGTGACCTCGGACTCAATAGACGGCAGCACGTCAACTCGCATGTCTAAGACTTCCAGCGAGGGCAACATATTCAGCAAGACAAATCTAGGTCGTGTTGAAGCTGTTCAGTCTCTGGACACAATCTATGACATGAGGAGAGCCGGGTCTGTTGAAGACTTCATGCCTGATGACATCCGCAAGTATATGTCTATTGATCCCAGCACTTCAAAGGATTCTGGATTTGGTGAGGACTTACTCCAGCGTTTTTCAGAAAATAATTCCTCAATATCATCAACCACATCATCTTCATCACCAGAAAAAGCCAGAAGTCTGAAGTCGATGTTAGTTTCAACAGTAGTAACAACAAAGCGTACTACAAAGTCAGGTGACAAGGTCTTGGTACGCGAGACAAAAACCACAGAATTACCAGATGGTCAGAAGAACATTACTTTCACTGAAACGGAAGATGGGCAAACAGTGAAGAAACGTGAAGAATCTCTCCCTGCATCACCTGCCCATTCCAGTGAAATTTCATCTTCTACCCAATCGTTTTCTTTTTCGTCTTCAAGTAATAACTCTGGTGATTCTAAAACTCTACTGTCTGAAGAAAAAGATGAAGCGTTTACCAGCAGCAGGGACAGCAGCACTGTCTTCAGCGAGACAAACACCTCATCAGGCGGTAATAATGATGGGTATCTGACAATGGATACAGTGTCATTTGAGTCCATAGAACGTGCGATAGCAGGGCAGCTTAAGCCCATTAAGCCTATCTTGAAACACAGCAGAACTGAGAGTGATTCTTCCAGCAAGAGAGGCATTACCTTTGCAGAGACTGTCAAAGGGGGGTAAGTACAACTTGAATTATCATTTTTATGTTCCTTTATTTTTTAATGCTGCTTCTGCTTCCTTCTGACTAGGTTTTGTTTTTGATTCCTAAAAGATTTTTTATCTGATATTCAATAGTTACATATGCATTATCACTGCAAATGTAATACAACCTACTTTATGTGTTGATTATAGAGGCAGGATTTAAGACTGTGTCAATATAGAGATTCATTGTTCACTTTTCATTTTTCATTGTGTTCACGCTATTTCATGTGTAAAAAGTTGATAATGAATGATGAGGCTCTATGTAAACAGAACTGCTATAATATCATGTGAAAAATTAAAAGTGAAATTTGAAAACTGAATTCCTATGTAAACACAGCCTAAGTGAATAGGGCTACAATATTGAAAGGAATATTTAATGGACAGAAAAATAGACTGATGCTTTAACATGCTTATTTTTTGGAAGCGCTAAATGAACGTTATATGCATAGATGTTTGTCTCAAAAGTAAACTTATTTTCCCTTACACCAAGTGAGGTCTGTGTTCATGTCACAGTATAAAGACCATATTTCATTACAAATGTAACGTCTCCTAGTTCTATACATGTTGACTACCTGTCATTTCTAAATGTTTAAGATTTGTGACATGAACACTGTAGCCACCTGTACTTGGTGCAAAAAGGCCAACTCTGTTTGAACTAGAATTATCTCACATTGATTCAGTGAATAGTTTTTTCAAGGCGAATTTCAAACATCAACATTTACACTTTTTTAAACTGGGTGCGCACCCAATAGATCTCAGTAAAAAATGAAGTATCAAATTCCTTGGTGACCCAGTTTTAAGTCAGAAAAGATAAGAGTATTTGATATTCTAGTGTTCAGCTCAATGTATTTTACCCCCTTCCAATGTACACCAAAGACGTTTTACACTTCTTTGATTGGATGGTTAGTTATGAGGAATTTTTACCAAAACATCTGATACAATCAATTCATTCAAAATATATTTAAAAATAGTTCTGTCTAACAAACCTTGTGATACAAGGCCTTTTTATAGACAAAATTACGAATATATAAAAGAGTGAGGGAAGAGAGAGGAGAGTAGGATTAGGTAGAGAATGAGCAGAAGGAGATCAGAGTTTGTGTATTGTTTTTGTGTGAGTTACTTCAAAGAATGGATTTTCCAAAGGTTATGTGAAAAAAGTCAGTCTATCTCTCTCTCTCTCTCTCTCTCTCTCTCTCTCTCTCTCTCTCTCTCTCTCTCTCTC
>JAUUEB010491161.1:0-10689 GCA_032362205.1 Clione limacina | reverse complement strand
CATACTTTACCTGCAGCACAAATAGTAGACACCCTCAACCCATACTTTACCTGCAGCACAAATAGTAGACACCCTCACCCCATACTTTACCTGCAGCACAAATAGTAGACACCCTCAATCCATACTTTCTTCAACATTCTTTTTACATTTTGAATCATAATATTGTATCTAAAATAATTTCTTAGTTATAAAAAAATAATTTAAAAACACAGAAGTATATTTATGCTATGCTTTAGTAATCATCAATTGCTTGGTAAATACTTAGTTCTCATGAACACATACATAACTTCTTTTAGTCCTGTGATTTATGAGCACTAGCACTTTGTGTGACAACTTTGTAAATCAACACATTCAAAACCAACTATGAAATAAAGAAAATAATTAGACAAAACTTGAATCAACAGAATGCCATGATACCATAAACTGATTTACTACCACCAGCAATGTTACTGTCCTCCTCTTGCACCTGTTCGATATTTTCTTCTGAACAAATGAAATAATTGCGACAATTAAGCCACTTTCAAGGCATTTTGTTATGTCATGAGTTAAATGTTTTCTAAAGAATATATTTGTATAGTTTTATAAAGATAAAATTGTAGGGTTGTAATCCCTAAAAAAAACTTATGTCAATTATATACGCAGAAGAAACAGCTCACATTTACCTATTACAATAATTCATTCTGTTTATAGGTTGTAAAATGTTGAACAATTCTTCACCAGCCAATCTACGAGATTTCCAACACTAGAAACATGAGTACTCAGATAGAGTACAAACTCGACACCATGTAAAATCCTTATAGTACCAAGTCAGCATTACTTAAATATAAAGTTATCAAAATAAGTATAGAAAACCATTGAGAAAATTAAATTCCCCCTTGGATTGCAATCAATAATATGCTTTAAACAATTCATGAAAAGAATGTGCAAGATTGTGTGCTGCGCAAATGAACACAGTACAAGAGCTTCCCGCCTGCTGCGCGGAAAGTGCGCAGGGATGTTTGCATCAGTCTTGAACACGTTTTGAACGCGGAAATAGAAACATGATACGGTGATTGAGACATGGAGTATTTCTCTATCATTCTTTGGTTAATACTTTAAATTCCCTTTCTCTGTCAATTGTTATCAGATATTGCTGGAATTAAATAGGGGTCTTCATCGTGTTGATTCACAACATCGTACATGGTTTTACAGCAATGAGTTGTATATTTCTTAAGTTATCGTGTTCACAGACATACAGACAGACAGACAAACCGACCAATCACATACTCTCCACGAGTATGTAATACTCGGTGTCGAGAATGATTTCTTTTATCTTGAAGTAAAAAGTTTTTTCTCAGTGAAGCAGTTACGAAATAAGAAGAAAAGATGCAAATTGGGACTTATCTACCAGACTATATGTTTCCGTAAATAAGAAACTAATAAACTATCTTTTAATTTGACGATCCTGGGGGTACATTCAGAATAGTTTATATTCTATCTGCTGAATGAAGAGCAAAGAATATTCAGAGTTTGTTATATTCATTTATGAGGACAACTAAGACAAAGTAAACTTGATCAAGAGCAAAGAATTAAAACTGTAAAAATGTTTTCTTTTAATAAAACTTCAACATCTGAAAACAAACTGAAAACTATCTTTATATATGAAATCTAAAGTGCATCTGATAATTCATTTAATGTAGCTCAACAATCTATACTTGTGTAACTCAAAGCAAACCCTTCAGTCTGAATATTAAATATATATATATTGTAAAAGATTAAGTGAGGAAAGAGGGAAGTCAGTCTAATAGACTCGTCTAAAAGACTCAAATCACCAAAAGAGAACCCCCCAAAGACCAGTTTGAGTAAAGCGTAGATCAATCTGACACAATATAGAGATAAATCAGGTTAATGGTCCCTCAAGGGATTAAAGTAATTTTCCCTGTTAACTTTTCAACACATTATGCATCCATAGATACTCAAAAACTGTTCCCAAAGGAGGCATCTGTGTATGACACTAATTTCCCCCTGAAACCAATTTTCTCATTATCATGCCATTCCTCAGTAAGTAAGATGGCTCAAAGCACTTTACAATGTAATATTACCCGACTCAATGGATACACACCTGTACATGTATTTGGAAAGTATATAAGAGTTGCTGCTTTCATTTCAACAGGAAAATCCCTGTGTAAACATTTTTTGTGAACCATTTTCCCCAGGTTCTTTTTTTTTCCTGAAAACACCCAGGGGGAAAACTTTGAGTGAATATTGGAAAGTCAATATAAAGCATATAATTCAGATAATCTTTACTATATTCAAAACATAGGGCTACCGGTAGTGGCTGTTTTCTTTACTCTTATTAGTAACACTCAAAACACTGAAAAGGTTATTAGGTAAAAATAGATAGTAAAAGAAGTCAATTCCTTTGGAAAATTGCAGAAATTACCTATGTTGTGATGTTTTTTCCGTCTCTTCGGTGTTGAAGCTTTATGACCATACTGTGTCTCTGTTTGCTGTTTGAAGTGACGTAAAACTTTGGCTGTAGGTGACCATGAACTCTGATCACTTTCCCATGTCTCTAATCTGAGTACAGAATAAAATTTTAAAAACAAAA
Source organism: Clione limacina (assembly GCA_032362205.1). Taxonomy (NCBI): domain Eukaryota; kingdom Metazoa; phylum Mollusca; class Gastropoda; order Pteropoda; family Clionidae; genus Clione; species Clione limacina. The sequence continues at coordinate 8,099 of JAUUEB010491161.1, read as the reverse complement.
TTAAACAACTCTTAAAACCTTCAATACGTCTCAGAGCCACGTGAGAGCATGGTATATTAATGTACATTACAATTATGAGAGAAATCAGTCTTTACAGAGGAGAGGGAAATGTCAAAGATTGCAGACTAATTTCCTCAAAGGAAAAAAATTGCCTGAATACTCCACAAGCCTGCAAAGATAGGAACAGATTAATTATGGTATGTCCAGCGTATAGTTGCTTTTATGTTCTAATGGGGGGGGGGGGGCATGATTATTAATCATTCAGCAAAAGCTTCAATGAGAACTGTATTACTACAGGTTGTGTTTCAAGATAGTCAGAACAAAGAGCTTAACAGGCAGCATCCCTTGTACTTCCAATAAAGCTGAGAATGTACAGGTATGTTTAGATTGGGCCTCTTGTGGTAACAAACTGATTGAAATACTTTACTTATATTGCTAAATATACAGCCTGTACTTTTACAAGGCAAAGCACTGTCTCAAGCTCGAACTCAGTGTCTAAGTCCCCTCACCTCATTTATTAAACAAATACCATTAGGAGAAACACAGACATAATTGGGATATATTTCTTTAAATATATACAGATTAACGGCAGGTTAAGAAAGACCCAATTCCTTCCAATATGAGATAACAAGTAAGGCCATTTGAAGCAAAAACCAAGCGTGATGTATCTAAACAAAAGTTGAACTGATCAATCCTTCCTCTATACAGTTAACTCTCACCTAGGTTTATCTATCAATATATCGTATGTAAGTATTTTGATAGTTACAAAAGAGTGATTGATCATCGACATTCATATCATGACGACACTACTAAGTGGCGACTATTATACTCATTGTCAAAGCTCAACGCAATTATAACTAAGATAAACAGAACTCTGTGATTGTAACGACTGTAATGAGATATGAACAACTTTATTTCTTTGTTGTCATGGTGAACACGTTAAGCTCATCGATTTAATTCCTTGACTGGAGAATAATATGTTCCGTGATATAGTACATCACGTGATATAGTACATCACGCTCACATTAACAAGATTTTGAGATTATCAAAGTTCCCCATTAATTGTCGTTCTATTAATTGTCGTTCTATTAATTGTCGTTCTATTTCCTCACTTAGCTAGCATGAAATCCTTTTACACGTATTTGCGTTTAGGGCGATAATGGTCTTGGTTTCTATTGAAACCCAGGGTTTTTAAGTTTTTACGACGCGGTCATTTTTCGCCCTGTCCCGAATTACTAGGGTGTTCTTATTAGACAGTTGACAGTTATATTTTGTCCTCTATTTTGGAGTTCTTCTGGCGATTTCATATTTGCGTTTAGTATAAGCGTATGGTATATATACCATTTGATTCTTCCACGTCTATATTTCTATCATGCCATCCAAATGCCCATGACTATCATAATTCAATCCTGAAGGTAGGGAACAACATATCTTTCCACATCTTCTTCTTCTTGATCATTCGCTTTAACCTCGAACGAAGTCAACTGCTGTTGACTGAATTTTGCGTTAACGTACTGTTTTTAACACACTCATGTTTTTTGCCCAACACATGTTTTTGCTTAACACATGTTTTGCGTTAACACTTTGGTCCTTCCTTTCGCCAAGAGGTACTCTTTTTATTTAGACTATCAGAGTCCGACGGTTTTTGGTAGGACATTTCATTTTGAATTTTGCCCGGATGATACTCTGAGCAACCACCAGGGGATCGTTAGCGTGCGACTAGCACGGGTCCTACATTTTTATCGTCCGTCTCCGATAGGACTAGGTACATGACCCTTCCTACCAAGGATTGGGGACATGCATCTACTGATAATGAAATATGTTTGCACGAGCGGTATGCACCAACCACATTCCAAGATAGCTTTATTCATTTTTTTACCTTGAAAAATGTGTCCATTGACGGGATTGAACCCACAACGTCTTTTCTAGCCACCCTCCCCTGAGATCAAATATCGCTCTAAAGATCGGGTGACTAGATCACTCGGGCATTATGACCCTAATTTTCTTTCAATTTGTTGACTGATCATTTACAATGAAACTAGAGACAATTTAAAAAGTTTCGATTTGAAGTTTTAAGAAGAAAGAGAATGCTGCGTTTCGTAGTCAACAATTTAAGTAGTAACACAATTGGTTAATGGAATAAACATAATACAAATCCACCTGCACCATTTATTTGCATTCAGAGACACAAGTTTACTTTAGAAAAAAAAGCTGACTAAGACGATATCAAGATTTTTGTTTTATAAAATCTTGATGCTGTTTTAAATGAGAGGACATATGTGTAATATGCCAATACATTTAGTACCAAAGCTCATAGCTGAACCAATAACATCTGTTTATGATCAAATGAGGTAGAGTCTTGGTTATCTTGACTTGAGTCCTCTAACTATCCTGTTTATCCGTAAAAAAATTAATTGTTTCTTTATGCTAGTTCTGACTTAATATAAATTATATCGCCGATTGTGTTTTGGAAAGCTTGTATTTTTTTAATATGACATTGTATACATGTCTTTTTAGAAAAGTATAGGATTTGTCTATGAAGAAATTCATCAAACCAAATACATTAACCATTGTCGAAAATAGGGATATGTTTTTTGTAAAACTTCCTTTATGTTGAATACACATTGAATGTTCAAGTAGAGATGTCGTATCAGTAAGATAAATTTTGCAAATAGTAATTAATAAAGTACTTACTGTTTCCTTGTTACATTAATCTATACTTTTCTTATTCAAATTTGTAAGTATGCATGTTAAGCCCAACGTTAGACACCTATCTATCTGTGGCTATTTATCTTTGGAACGTAGCCTTGCTGATCTTCAGATTTGCGAGCAAGACAGCAGGGGATATATGCTATAAATAAGAGAGCTACATAATTGTGATTAAACATCAAAGTGATATTGTATTGTAGTGCATTAACCTTCCATGGCCTCCGGCAAATTCATAAAAACTGAGCTATGTGTCAGTTCTGTCATGATGGTTGGATTGTGTTACACTTATTTGGCCTGGTTATAAAAAGACATAATCAATTACGATATTGTATAATAAAGCTCTTTTTAACAAATAGTGAATAGACATATAATCATGAAAATAACAGTAATCATTTAAAATTTGTCGTTCGGTACTAAGCTAATATACTCATCGTAACACTGTTGATATTTTGTAAAACATTATAACCCTCAGTTGTATCAATTATACGTGATTCGAATTTATAATATGAGGAAGTGTTAGAGCGTGTATTTGCTTGCGCACTACGAACAGGGGATAAAGAACAGAAGACACATGTCGTTGTGTTGGTCAATGGGAACTATAATATGTACAGATGTCCATACCATTTCAACCATTCCAACCCACACAACGGGATCGAAAAAAAGAAACACAATAGTGACCAAAGTCTTAATGACTTTAAATTAAAGGGGAGGGGTGGGGGTATTTGGAAATGTTAGCCTATACCCACCCTACAGTGGGGTCATCTGCATCAGATTGATGGAATCAAAAACAATACTATGTACATAGTGTTGGAAATTATGCGTTTCGTCAAACAGTGACAAATTTTGAACTTCAATAATTTCGCTATTTTCTTGTACCGGCCAACACTCATACCTGTCTCAATAGCTTTATCCCACTGATAAAAACACTTTGAGACTGTACGGAAACATTTTACATAGCAGCTATAATATATGTGTGGTGATAACATGATAACATTAACATAGCAAATAAAATTATATATGGAAATAAAAATGATCCTGATTTAATGCCCTTCAATGGTCAGCGATAGGATTATTTATCACTTTGCCCTATCACCACCCCCTGCTATGGCTGTATAATCTAAAAGATATACCAGGTGAACTATGAACTATCAAGTTGCATACATAGCTATGTGTGAGTTTACAGCGTACAAGCTCAAATTGATGATATTTAGAGGAGGTTTTTATCGACTTACTTTATCAGATCATATTGGACCTTGGAGACAGACAAATTTATAGTTGATGTGCATTTGATAGCTAAAAGTCTTTCTATGAGTCATTATCACAACCTCTGGTAATGATAACTTGTGTTGCTATAATAAAAATGTTACCGATAGCTGAATGAAAACACAATTGTAAGTATCTTAGTTATCTTCTTAATCAAATAATCAAACAGTCTACTTTACACACCGAAATATTTTTGGAGATTTATAATATAACATATACACAATTTTCTTCATGGATATTTGTAGCGAAATAAACATACTCGTTTGTTAGTGATCTCTACTTAATTTAGGAAACATATTCTTTGTTTTATAAAATCCTATAGCAGAGTTGCAGATCCTTTATTATCTTACCATGTGCACACATTTTAATTCCAATTTATTTCGCAACATTTGTTTTAATAAACTCAATCTGCATATCACAACAAATTGACGCATTTATGTAACATGTGCTTCCTTGTTTTTTTATTCTCTCTCGTTTTTTATGCGATGGCTTAATCGATAAATATATTTGTTAAGTTGTAAAGCTTATATGGCGTTTTTTTTTAGTATGATTATGTGCAAATATTCATGCGGAGAGTTTGTTCTCAACGTTAGCATCGATTAATGAAATCTCCATTAATATTTCTTCGCACTTATTTCACATTCGCATTTTTGGAATGGTATTTGTTCATTTTTCGATTGTTTCATAAACAATGCTCCAAGTAGTGTTGTCGTATCATTAATATAGGTTTTACGAATATTGGTTCATCAACTGTTTTCTTTTACAATACATATATTTACATACATCTTCCATGGATTCTTTTCTAATTCATATTTATAAGTATAAACATTAAGCCTGGTTGATTTAGGTGGGTAAATATTCAATCCGAACATTTTGGGTTGGAACGTAAGTTTTTTAATATCTAGGAATTTACTTTAACGGAACAGCCTCAATTATTTACTTATCCGTGGCTCATTGTTTTTGAACGTTGCCGAACATGTTCAGACATATTTGCCGGTCCTTAGACTTACAAGCGAGACGACAGGGACTCATGCTATGAGTTAGGGTGTTACATAATGATGTTGGAACATCAAAGAGGTATTGTGTTTTAATGTATCACGGTTTCCTGGCGTCCTATAAATCCATGAGCACTGAGCTTTGGAAACGTTAATCCTAACTAGATTCATACAATAATGTAACAAATAATATATGCACATGTCATGAATAAGATAATACATTATTGATACTTAATAGCTTAACCTGGTTGCACTTGTTTAGATATGCATATCTCTAAAAATTCATGGTGATCAGTACAAATATAATCAGAGAAATAGGAATGATAACTTTCATATAAATCGAGCATGTATTCAGCAAAGTTTTGACAAACCCCACACGCAATATCAAAACACATACGTCAGTTAATAAAACACAAAACCATGCTTTTTGCTTTTATAAAATGTATGAGTTTTTATAAATCTATAAGGATTTAAGTGTCAAGACTGATATAGCTAAGTGTGTATATGTTTATTGTTATTTGAATAGGCTAATACATCTTTGATTGGAACTATCCATGGTTATTGTATATTTTATTTATTCACTCGCCCTCAAATGCTATTTCATATTGCTTCTAGTTTCTCCATAGGAACATCTACTACCAAACAATACGATATCTAACGTGTTTGCAATTCTATTATTCTTGTACAATTGGGTAGTTTTGATAAATTGTGTGTAACCTAAGGGACTAGAAAATGTTGTTTCTAAAGCACCCTGATAACACCCAAATAGTTGTGTTGAAATTGGCTCAACTGTATCGAGGACATCGATTGCACCGATGTTATGGAGTTGAATCGTTTCAGCAGTCGATATAATCAATCGTTGTATAGTACATTTATATTAGTATGATAAAAATAACTAAATGAATCGTTGGAATGATCCACAACTCAATTCACTTTATTAACCAAACGTTATCGCCCCTGTAATGGCCTTTGATTTTCAAAATTGTGACATTAACGAGACGATAGGAGACCACAACCTTGTATACTTGCGTCAAATCGAGTAGAGGGCGTCTTTCTTTGATGTTTTATCTATTATATGTATACATTTTCAAAATAATTTGTCTCAATAGAAGTTTAATTACAAAACGTATAATATTTTTGAATCAGAACATCAAAAATGTGTCTTTCAATTTAAAGCCATTTTAAATGTGAATAATTGTGTCACCATATCTAAACATTACACGTGGTGGAAAAATCGGAAAAACGTTTGTACCATTACTGTTGTCAAGGTCGGCGCGTAATAGGGGAGTTTTAAGGCATTTTTGCAGACAGCTGGCATCAATTATGACCATTGGTGTGAGTGTCATCGGGTCTTGTCTCGGACATTTTGAAGTAAAATGTATGTAAATTAAAAACATATCAGTCGAAAAAAGGCGTCTTCTGATTCCAGCAAAACGGGAGATAAGAAAACAAAAACCATATCAAACATAACGTTTGGAACGTTGGACCGATCGATTTTTTTTATTCTGAAATGATTTGACTTTAGATCTACCTAATAATTTCAGACAACAAATGTCAACGCCTTTTTTAAGCCCCACAATTTGAACAATGTACACATATTACAGGCAATTGTTTCCGTTATCTAAGGAAATAAATATAACAATATATCTAGGTCGCACCATCGTTCTACAATAATTGTTAGTCAGGTGTTCAATAAAGTGTGTACGTTTTTCTTCATTTTTTTCAAATGCATGTTTTCTTTTATCAAAAAAGTAGTGATAAGTTTTTCATAAATTAACAAGTTAGGTTCTTCATAAAGGCGCATTGCATATACGTAAATTAATGTAAATTGCTTTTATTATTGTTTCAAAGAACATTTGATAATTCCCAAGCTAAAACCGACTATAAAGTTAGCTGGTATTAGAAAATGGTTCACAACAGTACACCATCTCCAATTAATCAAACAGATTATGTATAATCTTAAGAATGGATGAACAAGTCTTAAATTATAATAAAATAATGTATGTTGTAATAAATTCAAAATACAACTCTGTATTAACATTGAATATAACAAATTCAACTAAATCAGTTGAGCGTTAAGCAAGTTTAAAGACAATGAGACAGATATAGGCGTATACATATCAATAACCTTGACGACGTACACAAACATATGCTTAGCTAACATACACTCGATAAAACGTTTCTGAAGATATAAACATGCTCTGTTGGGCTAGGCAAAGCGAAGTAATCGAAATGCTACAAGTCAGCCAGTAGTGTAAGCGGAAAAGCATAGGTGGAGAGAAAAGGGCATATCTGAAATGTGCAGACAAGGCAGTCTAGACAAACTAAGCATTACATAAATAGAAGAACAGTTGAACAGCATTAACAAAGGTGTCTGATGATACAGGAGAAACACAATTCATCATCATACGAATCTATCCACTTTAATAAAAACCAATACCTAGAAAGTCAAATGACACAAGTTAATAGGTTGAATATAGGACTGAACATAAATTCGTTGATAACAATTAAAGCAGGGTGAAGTGTCTTTGTGCAATGCAATTACTTAGTCAATGACAAAATACGGAGCAGATTTTAACAGCTAAGAAAAACCATTTCAGTGGAGCGACACAGCTTAGATCGAATAAACATTCAAAATTCGTTTTACAGTTGGATCAATGAGGTATTCGTTTCTGTAAACAGAAAGTGAACAGTATTTTACCGAAAGTAAGAATTAATATAACTGTATATCATGACGGTGTTGCTTATACACGATTCATAAATGTTGCTTGGTCTTGACAACGTTTATGTCGTCAACGTTGGTAGTGGGCGAGTGTAACAAACAAATAACCAAGTAACCACAATGTTAAAATCCTATCATAGTAACGCTGTGATTCAGCCTATGATCACTCATTGATTCAATTGACGCTCACAAAACAGCAAAATTAAGTCAACCACACGTAGTTTATTACTAAACATGATTTATCTTATCACTCAGACATTGATAAATCAGAACAAGCAGGGGAATTTAACGGTTAAAAGAGGGAAATGAGGTAAATTAAAGAAAACAAGGATGGACTTTTCATTTTTTTCCAACAATTTTATTTCATTAATCAAACATTTCAAGACATTGTTCCCATGCAATATTGATAT
>JAUUEB010491150.1:0-10689 GCA_032362205.1 Clione limacina | reverse complement strand
ATCTAAGTAAACACAATGAGGAAGTTGTCGATGTTTATTCGTATCTTGTTCAGCATCAACAAATTGAATCCTGAATGATATATCATAGAAACAATTCTTTTGAAGTTTGTTAACATAAATTAACACAAAATATTCTCTGATCTTAATTTAGATACAATACTGATTACATAAACAATATCAATAAGATATGTAGTTGTCATTTTACCTATCTCATGACAGTGTACATTTTGTTCAAATGCCCTTAGTTGCACTTGGAGACTAGACTTAATTATCACTACATGGGTCACTGGGTTGTCACTTTCAATCCCTTCAAAGACTACCCGCTTAATAACATTATTTACATGTGTTTAGTTAGGGTAGACAAAACCTCTACGTGAAAGGGGGACGTTTAATATATATTTGTCTATAATCTGTGAGTCTCTGATATGGTTATACCTTAATATCCGTGCTTCTATCTTTTGTCTTTGTGGATACTGTCAGTTTATCTCTTTTATGTCTGATCTTTAGACTTCCAGTCTGACACATCTGATGTTAACTATATGAAGCCATTGTTGCAGTTGATATGACAATCCCATTTTGTGTTTCTGCTGTGCTTCTGATAATGTACTTGAGAGGTTCTCCCAATAATTGTAAATCTGCTACTTCCTCTACAAGCTCTCTATTCCTGCTCTAACGCTGCATCTAATGTTAACGATGATATTCAACTTTTCAATGCCGATAATGAAGAGAACATGTAAGAGCAAACAACATTGTCTGCATCTGACAATGACTTGATATAACAACTTTTAAACAAAAGTATTTTTTCTAGTTTTTCACTGCCACTTTTGAATATTTGTGATGATAAAATTACAATGGAAGGAGCGTAACGACCAAGTCAACGAAGGGTGAAAAGCGCCTGGTTTTTGAAAGGGAGTTTCCTTCAAGAGGGAATTATTTGCGCGAAGACTTTGCAGGAGTTTGTGTGTGTTTGTGTGTGTGTGTGGGGGGGGATGATATCAATAGTACATTTAAAATCTTAGGGGATGGTTGGTCTTTCGAAACATTCTTCTTCTTTTTTTCTTCTGCTGAGCTAATTCTTAGAGGTAGTACCAGGTGTTTACAAATTTTAAACTAATATAATTTTTTGTAGAAAATATGGGTTTTTCACTGCCACTTTTAAATATTTGTTATCATAAAATTGCAATGAGAGGGTGCATAACGATCAAATCGACGAAGAGGGAAAGCACATGGGTTTTGAAAGGGGGTTTCCTAAAGAGGAGATTATTTACACGAAGACTTTGCAGGAGTGTGTTGGGGGTGGGGTAAATATCAATAGTGCATTTAAAACCTTATAGGATGGTTGGTTTTTCGAAACTTTCTTTTTCTTATTCTGCTGAGCTGATTCTTAGAGTTAGTACCAGGTGTTTACAACTTTGAAACTAAAAATGTTTTTGAAGAACTTATACTATGTTTTTCACTGCCACTTTTAAAAATTTGTGATAATAAAAATACAATGAGAGGGAGCGTAACGACCAAATCGACGAATTGAGGGAGCGTTTAGCAACCCGAAAATGTAGTATTTTATATTCTTCAATGCGTATTTCTGTCTTCGCAGCACCGTCGCCAATGGTATTATAACCCTGCGACAAGTGTTGATGAACCCGTTTACAATATCAAAATTCATCTCTGATTTCTAATTTGATTTGAAAAACAACCATCAACGCTTTTATTAGGTTATATCATAAAACATCATATGTAACTATTAACCAAGCGAGCATTTGATAGTTTATCTATGCGGAGTACAATATATAATATATAAACTTACTGAAGGTCTTGTGTAACAATAAGATATATGGACATTCTAGGTAAGGAAAACTGACTTTTATTTGTTGTTTTCAGCAATAATATAGCAGGATTATAATACTCTGTATATACGTAAGTATCTCGTTGTTAGTAAAATAGGAAAACAGGATTAGTGCATATGTCCTAGATTCAGGTTGATAAATGTTCCAGATATATAAGTGCCATATCTTGAACACTACATAATTAGGTTAATTTAAAAGTATCAGATCTTGGAGCAATAAGGTCAGTTTGAAAAGTGTTATATCACAGCGTAACATTATACACGATTTTCTCGAAGCGCGGGTCATAAATTCATAATTGTTGTAAGGAGTAGACACAGTTGCGTTAAATATGACATGATGATGAGATAATTGATCAATGTAGTTATGACACTTGGCCACATAGGGGGTTATCAAACCATATTCACGTTGATCATACTAATGTCCTTAAAATACCTTCAATCATTTTGTGCTAGCATCATGTTTATGGTTTGAGAGTCTATTAAGTTCTTGCAACATATCTATGACATATCAGAAAAGAAAATGTAGCGTTTCTTTTTTTAAATCTTAGAGTTTCTATGCAATGTACAGTTTGTCGAGTTTCTTTTCTCTAGCCTTCTGTAAATATCACAACACGTTTCATAAAATAGTTTACATTTTTTTAAAATAAAAAATGATACATTTCTCCTATTTATTCTCCGAGTTTAAATGTTCGATATTTTTCTCTTTTCAAAAGTTGTGTAAACAAACTTTTGTTTGGTCCATGTATTGTTTTTCCAGTGTATCTTTTTAATGTGATATCTTTCAGTCAATGATCCCTTGCTTCAGTCGTTAAGTTTAGGCATTGAAACGTAAAATTTCATTCTCTCTGTTTGGGAGATTCAACAATGTGTAACCATTGGTTGATCTTTAGTCTCGGTTTTTACATTTTGCTTTTATAAAACAATCCACGAACCTTGCAAAAAGAGCTCAACACGTAGTATTGAAATGTTTCGAAAAAGCGATTAAAAAGGCACCATGCGATTCACGGTGTAATCTTCTAACCTGGAATATATTTTACTGAAATTGGTAGGACTCATGTCATTTAATGTTTTTACTACCGAGTATTCATAAAGCAAAGATTTTTTATGTATAATATATTTTTTCGTAAGCTAATTATAGATTTTAATTCAAACATCAGATTTTGATATGCAGGCGAAGTTTATTGTTGTTATTTACATTAAATCAACATTGATAGCTAATTACAAAAAAATATGATGTATATGAAAAAGATGTGTTCATTCCATTAGAATTAAATATTTTGAAGTCCTAAAGATAAAGAACAGAAAATCATGTTAGTAACAAGAAAACATTATGTTTTATGCACTCAGCTAGCCGTTATTGAAATTTGTTTATGTCGCTCACGCGCATTTTTTGGGAATGACCCTTGCATCCCTATATATGTTTTTTTTAGTTTAAGGTCCTGGATTTTCTGAGGATCGGCAACATACGTCTTTCAGATAGCTAAAAGACAACAAATCAAGAGGGCTGATGACAGGTAATCTTTTTGCCCACTGGACACCCATGACAAATGAAAGCACAGCCAGACTATCACTGCATGTCATGTTTGATTGATTAATGTCCTAAGAAATCTTTTAACACTGTGACCCACCTTTAAGAGAGTAACTGTATTGTGAGGATCCTTGTTCCGATCAGGCATTGAGTGCAGTGAAGAAATGTTGCTCAGAACGTTTTGATATGATGTTTTGTATTAAGGTTTTATGAATTTTTTTCCACAAAATATCAACATTGATAATTTTTTAATGTACATATCAACAACAAAAATTATTTTATTTTTTATTTTATTTGAATGTCTTTTTAATCACATAACATGGTAAAGCTAATCCCTCGAAATGGCAAAATACTATATTATCATGCAGTCTTCTATTATTCTTCAGGTCAGGACTATGGTACATCAAACACGGTACTCGAATCTGGTATTAATTGTGGGTTGTACCAAAGCAAGTCCCCGATCTTGAGCAAAAAGGTATTTCCATTGAGATTTCCCACAGTGATATTGACAATATGATTATAATCTTTTCCGATATAAGGCCCTTCCCACATTTGTACATCAGTGGCATTTGGAACGTGGACTGCGCTGGCTTTACCAAGAAACGTGTAGTTTGGTGGAATACAATTAATCGAACTAGGCTTTGAATTACTGCGCCTGAATGTACAGGTACTATTTGTGTACACCTTGTAGATCTTTCCAGTCCAAAGAGAAATTATGGCCTTATCATCAGAAACTGACCACATGACTACTTCTTTTTGTGCCACAGTGTCCCAGTAAAAGGTCCAATGATGAACGGTACCAGCTGGTCCAGTGTCAAGCAAATATCTGACAGGTAAGCATATCGAGGTAGGATCCGCAGGTTTAAAGTCGCCAAAGTCAACATAAAATGCTAACAATAGTAAAAAAAAAGCCTGTCATCTTAGAGCGTTGAGTCATTGCAAATCTGTACTTCAGAACAATCTTGAATCTTGAGGACTTGTGTGTATATCCCTTTGTAAAAAATTATAAAAATAAATAAGAAATCTGCTCGATACTTCAAACATTCGGCGTAAAAATGTGTATATTTTCCTTCTTGAAAAAGTTCAATTAAAAATAAGCAAAATCCAAACCATGAAATTAAAAAAAATTATTTTGTTAAGTGAACAAGTTGAAGAAATGAAAAAGATATGTACTTATTACCTCAAAATTGTTGCAATTAAAAACCTTATGACTTTTTCGCAAATAAGTTCATAGACTGTGTCGAAAACTTGACTTTTATAGTAAACAATTTTGAAATCAATTATATTTCTAAAGGATACTAAATATTTTTGTCGTATAAATTAAAAAAACAATGTTAAACTATTAATCTTTAAACGTTAACCGATTGTGTAAATAATTTTTAAATCTTGAAAAGTAAAAAAAAAATGTAGTTACAAATTAAACGTTTATAAGATTTGTATTCGATACAAATATTGTCGTTCACGAAAACAGTTTTTATTCTATTCTATCATTAAACATAGAACTATACAGATTGATTAATGATTAATCTTTTATGCTATACAGATTGTGTGAACATTGTCTGTCACATCAATGAAATCAACATTTTAGAGGAAGAAATATATATACATATATGATTTGTACTTGATACAACTACAGTCGTCGTTTAAACATCCGATTACTGTTATATTCTTTTCTGTAAAATTAATTGATATTCTAAGAAGAAATTGTCAAACATCAAAAATAATTTCTTTTTTGAGGAAAAGTTAAAGTAAATTAACTGTGTTGAGATTTAAAAAACAGTTTTGAAAATAACACATGGTTGATAACAAATTATTTTAATGAAATGTATGAAGTTGACTAATATTTTACATTCTTTAATTGTATAGTGTTACTGTAATACAGTGTGTTTCTTTAATACTGACACTTTTGAAATCGAAATACTGAAAACACTTTAATTGATAAATTCTTTCAGTTGTCTGTAACGCATACAACAGAAGTAAAATTTATTTTGATACCAAATTTGTTTAGATGTGACAACAGGTCACCAAGCTATCGTCATGAAGGCAAAATTTGTCACCATAGTATGATGCCCTGCTCCCAAATACTTTCCTGTAACAGTTTAGAAGATAAAATGCTCTGAAATAACATTTTATATTTGAAGGACTTTGTTGTTGTGTGTTCAAACGTGTTGCCTGTTCTTCTTTTATTGCATCTTTGTCATTTTCCTTTTTCACTTTCATTTGTTTCATTGTTTTCTTGCTTTAGAAACATCTTATTTCCCCACTTCTTTTAAGCGCAACTACCAGCTAATTGTAACTAGAATATGGGTTGAATTTTGCAAGTTACTCTAACTCAACTAATTAAATTGCCGACGCTTCGGAATACATGGTCGCAGGCGCGTAGCCAGGATTTTGAAATGGCCGTGAAACGGGCGACATTTTTGACATTAGTTATAAATGGTGCACATTTAGGGAAATTTGTATCACAAATGGGGAACAATGGCCGACATTTTGAAAATTAATAAACAATTATGCACTTCTAAGGCATTTTGGATAAAAAATGGGGGGGGGACATTCCCCCATGTCCCCCCTGGCTACACGACTGCATGGTCGTAGTGTAAACAAGGCACAATGAGTGTAATTGTCACAGTGTTGTTTGGGAATCAAACAGTGAGATTAAAAATAAACTTCATCTAAGGGGTCATGCAAACTTATCTTGTTTCAAAATAAACAAATTTATTGGACTACACATCCTGCAGAGGCAGACCATGAGGCAGAAGTCATGTATGGTAGACACTCACTGTAGAAAACCCGTAACTAAAACATTAATGACTTATTGACCATGGTGCTGGATTTCATATTATTACATTTACAAAACCTATGCTTATAAGGCCTTTCATTTATTGGCCATAAATCAGCCTTTCTGACTGTCTGTAAAGTTATTTGCTGATCGTAAAACTCTAGTTAATAGTGATATACACAACAGAACAAATTACGTCATGTAAGGAGAGACCCTTTATATCATTTATATTATTCATCCTCCTTCTTTATTTCTCTCTGACCCGCTACGAATTACAAAGCCTTATTAAGTTTTCGTCATATAAAACTCGGTCATTTATTGTGATTTACTCATTTCTTATAATCTAGATATATGCTTCATTCTGAAAAATTATTTTTCAAGAGACAGAGACTCACGAATGAAACATTGAATTAACCCATTTTCTCGATTAATGTCATTAAACATGATTAAAGCTAGGGTAGGACTATCAAATAACTGTATTACCTTTTTTCACTTGTTAATACCAAAGTGAGATCTTTTCACATAATGTCATTACTTGTTTCAGTACTCTATCCGGTTATTGGATCAAATCAATGTCCTTGAGATTAATTTAACAATGCTGATACGTCTTTGTTTTCAAAGGATCTTCAATTCAATCTTGTCTTAAAACAGTCAACAAACGCCATTTCTATAAACATTTTTTGAACATTATGTGCACACCAGCTGAAATGAATATTTTGTTTCATATGGCATAGATTCAAAATTTCGTTTCGATTTGCTGAATATGCATTTTAAGATTATTTATTTCCCTCTAGTTTATAAGCATACTTGTTAGTCAAGTGTTAAGATGTGTTCATTATTGTAATGTTGTTGATAATGGTCGCAAATGATCGAAAATATTTCAAAGTGTGTGTGTTTTGCCATTAAATGTAATGGATTCCAGTAAATTGTTGGTGAATTTTGTCATGATATGGATAACCATCACAATGTTTCTACCTTATCTTATGATACTAAGTGTACAGATTTGTTTGAAAAGGGTCCTAGTATGGAATTCAAAGTGTTCGGCATATGATGTAATATTAATATGCAGGAAAATGGGAATCATTGCGACACCAGATGTTTAGACAATTCAAAAAAAACAACAACAAAAACAGTGTCATTGTTAAAACAAAGTTTAAACTTTTTAAAGTTACTTGATTAATTTTAAAACCCTGTGAACAAATTTGACCAACAATACTTAACTAACCCTGGCCCAGATTAAATTCATTTCAAAAAGTTTAAACTAAAACTATGCCCCCCGTTGAACGACACAATTAAGAAAGCATTATCAACTTAAAACAAGGAAGTCTCGGAGGTCTCTCATGTTATAGATGCAAATGCTGATTGACAATCGTAGTGGATGTTTTAAGAGATCTGCAAAAAATACACAAGTTTTCAACCAAAAACAAGAGTAATGACAGATATACAGCACCGTATGCATTGTCATTTTATCATATTAATAAGTGTTGAACTTATATTGTATGTATGCATTGTTTTCATGTGTAGTACCTTATTGTACATCTGAAAACATTAAACTCATTGATCTTGAAAATGCTTGATTCTACAATGATCTAATTTAGGTTCTGTTGAAACAAACAAGAGTATACAGAAAGTGAACATATATGACAGATCTTGAAAAATAACACCAACAAAGAAAGTTGAAAGATAAACTATTATAAGATCACAAGGAGAGGTTCAAACATCATAATATAGTTATACAAACAGTGACAATAACAATATAATAAATCTTGAAAAACACAACAAAGAAACTTAAATAAAAAAAAATAAAACAAATGATAATGTGTCACCAAATAACTAGTTAGGAAAGAAACATTAAATATCAAGGCATGTACGTATACACGTATAATTTACGAATGCCGGGTAACTGTTGAAGGAATTTTACTAGACCTGATCCTTCTATTTGTATTTCCCCTTGTCTTCATCATCGATTACATTTTTACGCCACAACTGTGTTAAACGACATTAACCTATTTGTATTTTCCCTTGTTTCTTTCAATTTTCTCTCATTTTTTCTTGCGCTCTGTTCCAATCGTATTACTCATTTTGGGTTTTTTAAGCGCGAGAAAAGTAAAACACTTTTGAGAACAAGTATTTTTATATGGCTGAGAGAATTTGAGAAAAATAGATCAGAGTCTTAGGGGTTGTTTGAATGTGTGGTAATCCCAATATGTATTCAGACCATTAGCATAGCTTGTTAGCGTGTGTGTTTTTTTATCTTGATACTTCTATTGAATTACGAAGCTTGTTCTTTTCTATTCGACTCTTAAGTTATTTTTTCTTCATCTAGTAATTCAATGTTTGCAAAAAAAGAATACAATAAATGTTCATGAGTGAAGAACAGAGAGGATCTCACAATCAGGCAACACACCGTGTTTTTTATTAGCAAAAGATAACAGTCAAGCTCGCACAAATATAAAAAAGGGTGAGTACACGAGATTAAATAAAGAGATAAAATTGCACTGTTAGAACATGCGGGCTTTCAAGTCACGGCGACGTTCCTGGGGTGGCTTATAATAACGAAGATAAAAAATGAGTCAGACCTATTTTGTTCGTGTTCTTTATTTTCCAAGTAAGTTTCGGCTTACAAAGTCTTCATCAGGGCTGAAAATTAAACAAATAAAGAAAATGAATCTTGGGTCGAGATATGAGGAAGTCGACAAAAAAAATATGGGGAAAAGGAGAGCGATATCATAAAAAGACGAGTGAGTTAGAGGGTGAGGAAATACACAGGTATGTTCAAATCAAAGTAAATATAAATGGTACATCATGTTTGTTAAATGCTAGAGTAGAGGTATTGCGCATGAAAAGGAAAGGCATGAAACTTATAATGAGTTGTAATCAAGTAGCAGGGTTCGAACACGTAACCATCTGATTTTCAAATCGACCGCCTTACCAACTGAGCTAAAGAGGATCTGAAGGTGAAGGAATCACAAAAATACAATATCATGGTCTCATTACAACATAAGACCGGTCCCTGTGGGATGTGACATGAGAATGCTGCTAGAGAGTGAAACACATGAAAACATGAAAAAGTCATGAAAAAACATGAAAACATGAGAAACATGGGAAAAGATAAAACATGACAAACAAGAGGAAAGAACATGAAAATGGGACAAGGAAATCGTCTTAATCATCGAGTGAGGAACAAAAAATAAAACAAAAATGCAAAACTGACAAGGAATCGTCGAGGTTCGAACCCGCAGTTATGAGGCAAACGCCTACCATACTGAGCTAGGGGAGACCCGACATCGCTCAGCTATCTATCAATAGTGTTTGTAACCAAAATATTACATGTTAATAATTCACTGAGGTATAACGAGTAAGGATTTCCATCTAAAATACAATAGAGAAAACAAAACAAAAAACAAAACAAAACAAAAATGCAAAACTCTCAAGGCAGAGTAGTACTCAAAAATTTCTGCAATTTCTCGAGTAGAGTAGAAGTAGCGAAAAAACTACGTGAGTACTACTCGAGTAGTATACTACTCGAGTAGTATACTACTCTATTCGACTACAACACTGGTAATATGCTAGAAATATAAGAAACGCAACAGAATAGTATTCTTGTCAGAATCTTCAAATTTGGGTTTTATTAGAAAATATTTTATCAAAAGCGTTTAGCTAGTCACAAGCAATACTCTTAACATGCTACAGTAGATATTGTGTTCAACGAACCTCGCCTCAACGAATATTTCCTATTAACAAAACAACTGTACAATGTACATCCCCCATTTTGTTCTTAATAAACAATAGTAAAAACGTGTGTGTTAAACCAACAAAATGTCTTGCCTGTGTACCTAGGTTCAAAGAAAAAGTACCCCAAAATGTCACCGAAATACCCTCTTAAAGGGGAAAAAACAAAAATACAGAGGAAAAAAAAGAAAAAAATGGACTTGGATTTTACACCTTTATCTCAAACGGATAATAACCACGAAATACATTCGTTCATGATGATGTAAGTGGGTTTATTCCTTTCGATAAAATCCGATATTTTTTCTACAATATCTATACAAAAACTTAAATGAAATTCTGTATTCAATGAAACAAAAACTACTCCCGACAGATTCGTAGAAATCTGTATCAACTATTAACTATACTTTAATATAATCTTCTGATACTTCCTTGTAAGAAAAACTAAAGTGGATTGTCATTAAGTCATATCTTTGTTTTATCACTAGTTGAGATTAGTTGTACACACTCTTAAACACAAGCGATTCTGACCTGGATCAGCCTGAATCATCTTGCTGTTTGGAGAAAGTGGATATTTTTATAGTTTTAGCTACGAGTGACTGATCTGCTGAATAACGAAAAACGTTAAATTGTGAACTCACGCTGGAATGTCCATGGGTGCCGGGTGCTGTCATAACGACATTCAGTGTTCACAGATTAGTCAATCAAATAGTTTATTAGGCCATAAGCCAAACAGTTACAACATTTGCAATAATATATACATGGTATATGAAAAAGAATGCAAGGCATGTGGTTACTTCAAAACTGTTC
>JAUUEB010491139.1:0-10689 GCA_032362205.1 Clione limacina | reverse complement strand
AATGAAAATAACACACTGGATTTTTCTTCTCGGGGATTGGTAGAGGATTTAACAACGATCAAATGAGTAACTCGGTCTTCGACCTCGTTACTCATTTGATCGTTGTTAAATCCTCAACCAATCCCCTCGACGAAATCAATGTGCGTTATTTTCTAAATTTAAGTAGGTACGATATTGAAGACGTCCCTAATTTATATAATAACCCCAAAGCTACACATTATGTTGTGCGGGGGTAATAAAGTGCTGACATCGTCAATGACGTCATATTTGCCTCATATGTTCTATATTCTATGTACAGGAGAAATATGTAATAATTGGAGATAAGCAATTAAGAAATGTTAAACAATAGAATAGTAAAGCAAATAAGTAATACCATTATAATCATGTTTAAGTTATACGTAGGTAGAAATGATGAGGGTAGAAATGTAGAATTTTTTTATCGTAACTATATCTTAATTCGACTTTACTACGATACACATTGATTGATGAAATTTACTGCAGAGAAGAGGGATGGGGTGCAGGATTCAAAAGCATGTTTTCCAATAATCTGAGTAACTCATTACCTCCCTTATCTCACAGATCTTTATCCCTTACAGTAACTGATAGAACAGATGTTCATTAAACCTAATGGAAAACTTGGCACTAGAACGACATAATTAAAAAAACACACACAAAAACATCTCATGTGTGCATCTAACAGTTACGCTATAAATAACTCATTTTAAGAATGATGTCACGCCTCTATAGATAGGAACCAATCATATCTCCCTAGATAGGAATTAATAGCACAGATAATGCACAAGGATACAAATTGGCATGCGCACTGAGATCATTTACGGATGGTTGAGGCTTTTACTTAATAAGCTGTAGAAGTCAGGAACGTGATATTTGATGTCGAATCTTGTGGTAGTCTAATTATTTGTATGAGTCCCGACAGGGGAGATAATATCTCGACAAGGGAGACAATATTTTAGTTCTCATAATTGGTGGGCATTATATCTCATAATGATTGCTCCGCTGACTGAACAATTTAGACTGGTCCACGTTATATTATGTTTGGCAACTTTGTATTGTATTGTTCACTATTTTGTCATTTATTGTTATTTGGTTTTTCTATATTATTTTGATTGTAACAGGTCTGTAATTGTCGAGGGACAAATGAGCGTAATGATGAGCTTTACAAAAGTACAAACCTTGCTAAACTGACTACCTTTGGACCTACCAAAGGTGGCCACTTGGCACAGGTAGCCTTTTAAGACATGACTTTTAAATAGGACAAAATGGAAATTACCACTAATAACAGACCGGGATCCACAGGTAATTGTTTAACTGACTGTTTACTCAGATTTAACTTTACTTTAGATAAACTTGCTAAAAATCAAATAAAACATTTCATTAGGTTTGGCTTGATGTGACAGATGAGAGTTTGTATCCACCTTTTCTCTCCTCCTTGCTTTCTCTTGCCGACATTTTCAATTTATCTATCGAAACTTAGGACAGCAAAATAAATACACCCACATACAGGAAAAAGAAAATCTAACTTTATTTTTTCATCATCAGCTATCTCTAGGGGCATACAAAGTCCTTAGTAAATAATTTACACAAGTCATTACAAACTGTAAACAAGTCACGTGAATTAGTTAAACAATAAAAAAGATGCTCTTTCTACCACTCTTTCAAAAACCGTCACCGCTAATCCGAAAGTTATAAAGACATGAACAAACTCAGACCGTCCGACCAAATATTGCTTTGAAGGGCTGAGATGCACAGCTTTGAGTCAAAAGATCTTTAAATCAAATTATATCACAAAGTTCAGTTAGTCGATGTCATAGAATTGTTCAACTTATCAATGCTATTCTCTACCAAAAAGGGACATCACAAAGTATATCAAATTTTCCACTTTCACTTTTAAACTACCGGTATAACGGACACAAATTTGTCATTGATAACTTTCCGTGTATGTCCACGTCTGCCATCTGTTCATGATCAGTTTGTGAGAGAAATGACGTCATGGGTTTTGACTTTTATTTGTCTCGTTAATCCATCCACGGCTAACAAGGGAGACAATCTTTTGAAGAAATAGCCAACTGAAACGTTTAAAACCAAACTTTGGGTTCTGAGTTGTTTGATTACATAATCTAATTATTTGAAGATGTCGTAGAAAAATATCTGGCTGCCGAGGAAAAAAGTAAAGCTTAGGAGTTTCTTATGGCTTCGAGACGAATAAGAATTAGGACTGTAAATTTGATTGTTTTTGTTAGAGAGGAATGGATTAGAACGTCAGTGTTTAGAGACTTCGAATAAAGACACCATTAGATTATGTCTAGATTCAAATACTCGCTTTGAAAAAACATACTTTGATCCTTGTTTTCAAAATTAAGTCAAATATTACAAACTGAGTATGACTGAAAATGGTACAATAATTGAGGAAAAATCGGGAAATTATTTGAGAAATTTTTAATAACTCAATGGGCAGATTGATTTAAATCTAGACTTAAAAATCAGCATTTTTAGTATAAATTGTAATCGAATGTAGAACTGTAGAAGCAACTAGCCTAGGAGATGAAACTAAGTTTTGTTAATTATATTGTCAAGATTGTAAAGACTACATTAAATTCGTTCCTGTTCAAAGTACATTTAAAGCTTTTTTTTTAAATCTAATAAACTTAAAGGTTTAAAATTGAATTATTACTACATTAATTATTCAAAGCGTATCATCATGTATCAAAATAAAATAAACTCATGAAACTGTTCAAACAATGCGTTAAAAGTAAAATTCATTCGAAAATAATAACAATTCCCCCCGCATGATAATAGTTCATAATTTTTGCCTATTTTCTCGGATCCGATTTTTATTTCTGACAACTCGAAGACTACTCAAAGTTGAATCTATAAGAAGTTATGTTTAAATAGTGTAGACCGACGCTCAAGTATAGTGGTATACAAAATACTGTGAATACTCGAGTAGAGTAGAAGTATCAAAAATCTTGAGTATGATTCGACGATATCTGATAACTGAAAATATTGCAGTAAAGACAAAAACAATGGCAATTAACTTCTGAGAGTTGAAACTGAATTGGATAGAATATCGCCATGTTGTATTTATTTTATGTAAGAAGATACGGGTTTATCTTAGGAAAATTAAAATTTTTAACTTAATTAAATAATAGCAATCAAATATTAATGAAATCAACTAGTAAAGATTAATTACATTCAGTAATCATGAAATACCATTCTTGATTAAAACGCTATATCAAAATGTAATTTGATATCAAATTAATAATCTTAATCAATTTGAATTTGATCGATTTTGACACTCACAATATTTCACAATCATCCAAATAGATTAAAAACTAAATCAAAATAAATCAAAGAAGACAAGATTTAATAAACTTGAGTTAAATTAACATTATATTTACTAAACTTTATCAAGCTGAATAGAAAATGACTGAATTTGTTGTAATCAATCACTCCCTCGCAAAAAAATAACCCAAAAGATAAACAAAGATTTCTAAAATTAAACGTGACTATATCGACTATAATCAATTGTATTCACCGCATAAAAATCTCTACAAATTAACTTTACCAACAGCTTAACGGAACGATGTTTATAACGGGCAGTAGGTTTAATCAAATTGCATACTTCAGTGGTTGGTTTCAGATGTTTAGATTGATAAACCAGTACAGCTAGCTCTTCAGTAACTTCACAGTAGTGAGCAGTGTTGTGGTCGAGTAGTTAAGTGGAATACTTGAACAGAGTAGAGTAGTTGGACATTTTCACTCGAGTAGAAGTAGCGAAAAAACAACTTGAGTACTAGTACTACTCGAGTAGTATACTACTCTACTCGACCACAAAACTGGTAGTGAGTGCCACCTCTGTTGTCTAAGAGCGGAAGGTCGAGTGTTTGAATCTCGCCTATGTCTTTTGCTTATCTAAATTCTTTTTTTTAAATCGGAAAACAGTGTTTACAGTATTATCTTTATGGCATTTTAGAATTTTTCTTGAAAATCGTTTTGATTGACCAGATTACAATCATATATTACTATCGTATTTTTCATTCTGCATTTATTTGTGGGGTGGAAATACAAACTTCAAAGACAAGAAAAGGATAAATAGGTGCATTAAGTCTGCTTCTAAAGTGACACAGATTGAACAAGAAAATTTCAATTTTATTTTCGAAAATACTTTTAAGCGGAAGTTGACAACGATCTTAGAAGAGCCCCCCCCCCATCCTCTCTTTTCAGTTATCAAATTCTCTTCTCATAGCGGTAGAATATTGTTTTTCAAAACACGCAAAGAAATTTACAAAAGACCATTTCTCCCACAGCTGTGAAGCTTCGAAACAAAGAAGATAAGATATTATAATGGGACTTTTTTCATCCTTTCTTCCCAAGTGATCTTGAGTGTATGCTTTGAAGATTATGTATTTATTATTTGATAAATACTTGCATTAGGTGAGAATTAATAAAGAATAGCTTGTTTATTTTGTGCATATGTATATATTGTTATATAACGGAATGGTCTGTTTTAGGAAATATGGCTTCAAAACAATGTCAACTATTGTCATATATTTTTCATTGAATATTGTAATGTAACATTACTGCACTCATATTTCCTGCAAGATAAGAAAGCATTTTGAATTGAATTGAATTGAATATAGTGCACTTACAACTCTCAACCATTTTTTCAGATCCCACAGAAACAAAACTCAAAAAGTTTTAATGTGGTCTTATACAACGTTCATTATTTTCAATGACACTAAAAATCCACAAGGGTGTGTTTGCTCTATTTTGGGTGTGCCTTTTCTATGGTTTGGTTAGCCAGTTTATTTCTGTATTATATTTGATCAATTTCAAGTAGATTTTAAATAACAATTTTTTTTAATGACAGGATTAAGAGTAATTCATTAATCTTAATTGATTCGCTTGAAGAGTTTTTATTTCCCGTCAGGGTACTTTTTTCTACAAGGATTTTTGCCATTGCATGTCGCCGCAGGGCAGCGCCAAATGAGAAATATGATGACAATACTTTCCCAAAGTATTAACAACAATGAACTAGTGGCGACGTGAGGGCTCGAACCTGTTTGTGTTTTTCCACGCACAATTATATGACAGTGGTATGTTTTCGTCTTGTGTGTATGTGTGTCTGTGTGTCTGTGTATGTGTGTATGTGTGTCTGTCTGTTTACGCGATAACTCTAGTAATCTTTTTCAAATCTCTTTCATTTTTGGAAGGATTATAGACACCAGAAAAAATAATTTCTGCTACTTGAATCCAGAAATAATCATCTAAAATTGAGTTATGGCCCTTTTTGTGTGTTTGTTGCTATATGTTCCTTCTTAATTTGGCAAAAACACGCTGTGGTCACATCTTCAGAGTAAACAATCTAAAATCTTGCAAATAGGCTTTTTTGTGACTGTCTAAAATCAGCTTTAACAATTTATTGAATAATCAACTTAAAAAAAGAGTTATGGCCCCTTTGAGTATTTTGCCATATGTCTTTGTTAATTTTTACGAACAACCTGTGGTTCAATCATCAAAAATAGAAATATGAAATCATGCACAAAGGCTTAACTCGTAAGTCCCTCAAAGCTGTAGTCTAATGTTTCGAAAAAACAAAACATTTTGACACAGTTATGTACCTATTATGATTTACAGATACGTTAATTAGGCAGTGCTATATGTTCTTTGTTACTTGTGTCTGATGTGCGTGGTTGTACTCTCTACAAGTACTCCTGTTTATACTTTTCTCGTATGTTAGACAACAATAGGCGAAAAAAAATAAAAAAGTAGAAGAATGGCTGAACAAAATGTTGATTTACTTCTCTTAACTATATACACCTAACAGTAAAGGCCAACGAGACAGTTGGGTCGATGACGCGTTAGTTTAGCGATTGATGTTGTAAGTAAAAAGGTTACAAGGTTTGAACCTTGTTCTACCACAAGATAATCAGACGTGCTTGACCACTCCGCCATAGTTCAATTTGTTGTTGCTGATATGGTGGGCAGTCACCCTGATGACGTACTGATCAAGGTGTCTAGCCCGGGATTGAAACGTCGGTTTTTTAAACTCCGCTAGAAAAATTGAATTACTTCATTGGAATGAATTTTGAGATAGATTTACAATGGATTATGTTGCAAATTATATATTGTAATGTTTCTTAAAGTGGTTAAAAATTAAAACATAATTTGCCAAAAATGTCATTGTTCATTGATTCGTGCAGAGGTCATGCAAATAAGGACTCACTCATGAAATAGTGTAATTCTAACTAAAATACCACTGGTCAAGGCCCGTGTACGGGTTGATTTTCAATACAAAATGTTATTGTTTTCAATATATGGTTAGAAAACACTTTTAGGAACATGAAATCATAGTTTGCCATTTTTTTTAAATTATTGTTTGATTCTTACAGGGGTCTTCCAAATGAGTACTCACCCATGAGATGGTGTAATTCGAACTTATACACCGCTGGTCAAGGCCCCTGTCCGGATCAATTTACAGTACAAAATCTTCGTGACTGCAATGTATTTGTAGAAAAAACATTTAGGAACCAAAAAACTGGAGTCGCCAAAAATGTCATCATTAATGTATTCGTATAGGAATTATGCACATGACTGTTTCTTCATTAAAGGCAGTTATTTCATCTTATAAACTCACTTTAATGAACCCTGTACGGGTCATTTACGATTATTTATTTGGGGGACTCTCATATATGTTTAGAACATACTCTTGGGAAACTAAAAAAAAATTCAATGTTGCTAAAAACGTCACGAAAATTGCCAGACACATTAGAAAGATTTGTTTTTATTGTTATAAATTACTATATACGCTGAGCTCCTAACTTAAACCGCCGTTTTTTACATGAAAACGTTACCCAAAGTAACTATTTATTTTTCATCTGATTTATGCGTGTCAAGGCAAAGATTTCAAGGTGCTGAACATTAAGATACGACAATTTGATTTTTTGACCATATTAGTGGTGAGATAGTGACCTCATAACTCGGGAACTAATGGTCGAACCTTAAAAGCAAATACATATTTGTAATTGTCTCGGCAATATCTTTCACTTGCATCCCATCTCGATCCATTGACTAGATTAGTTTTTACTATTTGTCAGCCCCTTTGGTCAGTTTGCTCAATTTAAATGTTTGGCAACGCCAGGATTTTGTGTCTATGTACCCTGAGACCTTACTTGAGGTGATTCTCTTTCTTTGTAATACACAATGTCAGTGCCATTTCTTCGTATTCTTGGTGTGTGCAACTAAATAACTTTGGTACCTGAGCGTGTGTCTTTTTTGGCCTTTGACTTATTTCGACGTATTCTTCAGTTAGAATGATCTGGTTCTGGACGTGATTATATGTAGTTACTTTGTGACTCTAAATTATGTCTTTGTGAATTGACTGTGTATATAATCTTTGTAGTGTTAACTTGTGAAATTATATTATATATTTTATGTGATTTGTTATCACTGAGTCTGTGTTTCTTTGGCTAGATATGGAGATTAGGTGACCGCGACTTTTATTGTCAGGGTGGATCACACCTCTTACCGTGATACAGGTGTAGTAGGGTGCGTTTATGTTCAGATGTACCAATGTTAAGTAGCGATATTCAGAAAAAATTATCGATGTTCAGATGAAGCGATGCTCAAAAAAGTGTATCGATGTTCAGAAACAGGTATAGGAATGTTCAGAAAATTGAATTTAGTCATTTGTTCAACTGTCTTATCCCCCCCCCCAAACTGTTGGTGACAAACGTATTCACGTTTTAATCATTTGTTTATGCCTCTTACAGAGATATTTTCTCATCCGCTTTATCAACAAACAATATAACATATATGTATATAGCGATTCTTTGTTTTGATGTATCTTCTGTTTTGTCTTAAATGTTGGACATTACGGGGATTACGGGGTACACTAACTACTGTAGTATGAATAAATCATCAATCCCTTTTTATCATTTAAAAGAGTAAAATCACATAAGGGCGATAGAAAAAAATGACAAAGAGAATAATGAATTGCAGAGGATTAATATTTTTATAAAACTTTTTGTCACATGAAAAGTAAAAAAGTAGTAGAAAGAAATATCTTTTCATTACGTAAAAAATAGTTGAATAAAACTTGGTTCCTTGGTCCAACAAACTAAGGACCTGTTGCATGACAAAAAGTTTAACATGATTGTCAAAGATAGACTACAGATTAACATGATTGTCAAAGATAGACTACAGCTTAACATGATTGTCAAAGATAGACTACATATTAACATGATTGTCAAAGATAGACTAACGATTAACATGATTGTCAAAGACATACTACATATTAACATGATTGTCGAATATATACTACAGATTAACATCATTGTCAAAGATATACTACAGATTAACATGATTGTCAAAGACATACTACATATTAACATGATTATCAAAGATAGACTACATTTTAGCATGATTGTCAAAGATATACTACAGATTTACATGATTTTCAAAGACAGACTACAGATTAACCTGATTGTCAAAGATATACTACATATTAACATGATTGTCGAAGATAGACTACAGATTAACATGATTGTCGAAGATAAACTACACATTAACATGATTGTCGAAGATATAATTCAGGTTAACATGATTGTCAAAGATATACTTTAGATTTACATGATCGTTGAAGATAAATTCGTGCAGATTAGCATGACTGTCGAAGATAAACTACACACTTACATCATTGTCGAAGATAAACTACACACTTACATCATTGTCAAAGATATACTACACACTTACATCATTGTCAAAGTTAAACTTCACACTTACATCATAGTCAAAGATAAACTACACACTTACATCATTGTCAAAGATAAACTACACACTTACATCATTGTCAAAGATAAACTACACACTTACATCATTGTTAAAGATAAACTACACACTTACATCATTGTCAAAGATAAAGTACACACTTACATCATTGTCAAAGATAAACTACACACTTACATCATTGTCAAATATAAACTACACACTTACATTATTGTCAAAGATATACTACACACTTACATTATTGTCAAAGATATACTACACACTTACATCATTGTCAAAGATAAAATACGAACTTACATCATTGTCAAAGATATACTACACACTTACATCATTGTCAAAGATATACTACACACTTACATCATTGTCAAAGATATACTACACACTAACATCATTGTCAAAGATATACTACACACATACATTATTGTCAAAGATAAACTACGAACTTACATCATTGTCAAAGATATACTACACACTTACATTATTGTCAAAGATATACTACACACTTACATCATTGTCAAAGATATACTACCCACTTACATCATTGTCAAAGATAAACTAAACACTTACATCATTGTCAAAGATAGACTACACACTTAAATCATATGTCAAAGATAAACTACACACTTACATTTTTGTCAAAGATAAACTACACACTAACAGTGTGTTTTTTTATTATGCGTCGATAAAGAATCGCTATTAATACCGAACCAATATATATAGAACCCTATAATTTTCAACAGTTGATCGGAAATATACTTAAAATTTGTGTGGTACCATTATTAAATCGATTTGACCAGTGGTCATCCTGCAGTACACTATTAAGTAAAAAGCGGCAATTTCCAGAATTTCACACCGACGCAATCTTTTCTGCTTCATGAAATTATTGTGCATGCTTAAAAACAGCATAACTAGCTTAATACCTTATTCATTGTTATGAAATTTTGGAGAAACTCACCTGCAAAGTTTCATATAAATTGATAACCTTTTAAGCAAGTTATACCATTTTAAGCTATGCATAGGAACGTTTTTGAGCAGTAAAGATGACCCCTTTTAGTTACTGCCCTTTGCAAGCAACATTTTTCAATAACATTAACATAATAAGCTAACACTAACTATATAACATATCTCCAAAATTTCATAAAAATCAAAAAGGTATTGAGCCAGTTATGCTGTTTGAAGTATGCACAATCATTTTCTTAACCAGAAAAGATGGCGAGGATATGAAATTATAGAAATTCCCGCTTTTTACTGTATATTTCACTGCAAGATGACCACTGTTCACATCAACTTAATAATGATACCATAGAAATCTTATATTTACATATCCGATCAACTGCCGAAGACCAGAGGGTTCTATAACGTTATAAGTTATAACGATTCTTTATTGAATCATAACAAAAAAAACACCATGTACATCATTGTCAAAGAAAAAAACAACACACTTACATCATTGTCAAAGATTTACTATATATTCTATATTTAGACTATCTGTGTCGGGGATAAACTACATATTTACATTTTACTCGAAGATCAACTTCAGATTATTACCATTGTCAAAGATAGATAACAGATGTACATAACTTTTGAAGATAGAATACAGATTTACGTCATTGTCATTTTTGGAAAAATATTCAGATTTTAAAAAAAATATTGGTTGTAAATGTTGTTATGGTGTGATTGATCCAATTTATTGTTTGAGTAGAGTACGGCTAAGTTTTAAAAAAATGCAAACAAGATATTTTTTTTAAAGATTTACATTTTTTACATCTTTCCTTATCTATATTTAAATTGCCTTTAAGACGTTGGTAGGTAGGTAGGTAGGTAGGTAGGTAGGTAGGTAGGTATGTAGGTAGGTAGGTAGGTAGGTAGGTAGGTAGGTAG
>JAUUEB010491128.1:0-10690 GCA_032362205.1 Clione limacina | reverse complement strand
ACACAGACACACAGACAGACAGACAGACCAAACGAAAATATACCCCGAGTCACAATAAATTGTGATCGGGGAACGAGGAGGAAAATACATAGAAAGTGAGAGTATGACGTCACATACTTGATTGATCTATGGCAACATAGTTTTTAGGTTGAGATATGTAACAAATATCACGAGGAGAACGATTAAGAAAGTTTTAAAAAAGGTTTGCAGCGTAACTTTTTTTGTGATAAGAAAATATATGAAAATGTACTGAATCATCAAATGTTAATAAATATGAAAGCAAAACCACTTGAAGTTCCTTGCTATTCCACGAAAGCAATAAGATGGCTTGTGGAAAAGAAGGCTTACTTTTTCTAGGAAAAATGACATGGAGTACCAATGTTTTTTTTAGCATAATCTGAATGAGATGGATCAATTTAAAGGGATACGTAGGAAAACTCAATCAGCTAGGTTCATTACCATTCACTTTGATAGCATGCAGCAGTTGCAATGATATGAAAACACATTATTAGGTATGGATATTATAAATCATAGGAAATAAATCATGTCCATTCAATATATTATACACTATACATAATATAACACATACTACCAGTAGTAATAAGGCTTGTGAAGACCATTGTTATACCAAGTGCTCCAACTTATGTTTCTACTTCCAAAATCCAAAATTTAGACTTCTGGAGTACAAGTATATAAAGGTTTTACATTCCATTTTATAACAGTAGCACCATGTCAAATAAGCCAAAACTACGACGATACCATAACTATTTATAGTAGTAGTATTTTTTTTAGAAACCGACCCTTTTGAAGGCTCAAAATGCAGAATACCTATAACTGAATGTAACTCAAGCCTAATATATATCCGTTTTCATCTTAAAGAACTTTGTAAAAACCAAAAAAGGTAGTATCATATTTTCTTATGCTATAGATAGAACAAGTGAACAACTATGAATGGAAAAGGAGTAACATGAAAAGAATACAATAATCTACTACATGTTTTTTAGTTTCGATACATTTCGAAAAGAGTTTGTATCTAAAAAAAAACCCATTGATATCGTAAATTTCAAAATTATCGAAAAGTATAAAAGTGGGCTGTGCTGATTTGTCGTCTGCAGTTGGTTTCAAGGTATCAGCTTCTTTAATTTTTACTGCTTATTATATGATCGGATATCAGGTTGGAATTTTATGTCATTTCTAGGGGTGCGATTTTGGCCGACGAAGGAGCGCACTTTCAATCTTCGTATATTTTGGATTGAGGTACGAGAGTAATCGCTCCCCTCAAAATGAAAGGACTTTAAATGAAGTTTCTTAACTAGAGATAGGATCGCATTTAAAAAAAATGTAATCACGTACCAATTCTTATCCTAAAACTTATATTGTTAAAACACACAATGAGATGGTTAAATTAGAAATAGTTGAATCGTGAGGATAAGGTTTGTTTGCCTATTGTGTTTTAATGTTCATAATGTTGACTCAGTTGCTGTCTTATTTCAATTTATCTTAGTTCATTTATCCTTTGTTGATTATTGCAAAAGCTACAGTGAAGTTTTACTGACTAAAAATAAAAAGAAAATTTATGTCTTTACAAAATCTATATGAACGTCATTTTAAGTGTTTTGTATCAGGTGCGTAGCTAGGGGGACATGGGGGAAAGCCCCCCCCCCCCATTTGAGATTCAAAATACCCTAAATTGCACCATTTTTAAGTAATCTCTAAAATTTCGCCCGCTTCGCGGCTATTTCTTTAATAATATGCTCTAAATTTGCATCATTATACACCAATATCCAAAAAAAAAATCCGCTTCGCGGCCATTGCTTTGCTAATATCCGAAGTTGTCGAGATAAATAATCTATCTTTGAAGACATGAAGTGAAAGAGGATCAACCATTTCTGCGAGTTGGCTGTGGAAAGATAAACTTGAGATTTATGGCTTCAGGCTCTCCAGGGAGACAAAGACCCGGTAAGGTAAACGGATAAACTATGTAAATTCATGACATTTATATTATGATCTATGGTACAAAACTGAGGTATGCGTTCTGTCTCGTGGTGAAAGAAATTACTAACATAAAAGGAATAATATTAGAAGAATGGCGGTATGACCATGACAATCTTTTTTCGTTTGGTATTACATTTGAAATCAATTGTAAACCAAATAAATCTATTTTGTTGGAAGAGCTTTAACTTAAGTGTCTTACTTGGCGCGCCGTACATTTTTATGTACATAACTTAATTGTGATAAACACGTTATATTAATAACGAACTCAATTCTACAACATAAATAGATTCTGCGCACAGAATTGTAGGTGTCCCAAAGGACACCCCGTTATATTACTATCAATCTGGGGGACACGAGTGACAATTGCATTTTGATTCCTTGAGAAATAGTATTAAGTTCCTGACTTACTTTCTATACGAACTTAGGGCACATGAGTTCGATATAGATGAATTGAGATCTTGTTTTAGCTGTATTCATTCGTTGTTATCGGTCTCGTGTGACACAAATTTGTTATATAAACTAAGTCAAAAGTTTCATATGTGAATTTTTTTAGTAAATTCGGCGCGGTGCAATAAATTGTCATACAAATAAAAAGCTGACAAATACAACTACAAATACATTCTGATTTCTCAGTTCAATATTTGAACAACTAAGTATCGAATTTGTCTTTGGTTCTAGTTTATCTAAAAATGTGGGCACGATGGCCGAGTGTCTAGGCGTTTAGACTTAAGAGCCCCGCAATATGCCAATTTTCCATAGTTGAACATTTGTAGAAATTGATTATTGTTGTGCCCATGTCCACGCAGCAATATAATTGGGTATCCGGCTATAGGCATGGATGTCTTTTCAATATTTCTAAGGATATGTTCAACTATGGAAAATTGACAATTTGGGGGGACGAACCCACAATGTTTTCAGAAAGGAAGCTGGGATTGTACATGCTTGTCTCCATTGTACCTGTCGAGGTAATAATGTAAAGCGCCCTGAGCTAACTACAAACGGGAAAGTGCTATTTAAAAGCGTTTTTTATTTTATTTTTTTTTGGATAAAAAGTGAGATATCTGGAAGCACTTCTGGTACAACTACATATTTGAATATCACATTTTCTTTGTTCCTTGAGTAATATTAAGGTGTATAGTAAAATAGAACTTTTATTTCTTACTTTGTAATTCTATCTTCAAATATGTGATATAATATGAATTCAAACTTATCATTTGTGAAAATTAGTTGTATCATTTCCTTCTAATTGTTTTCATATTTAACGCTACTTTTTAGAGAAATAGTACTACGATAAGATAAAGATAAATCTTAAAGCTGAACATTCAGTATTCACGGGAGGAGAGAATAGCGAACAAACATATTAAATGTCGATATAGTTGTCTCTTAAGAATAGGATGTTAAAAACCACATATACGGCCTACTGGAGGCCACAATTACTCCATTGTTCATCGAAATTATGTCAATGTGTTAAAAAACCCAGTTTAATTTCCAATATTGAAAGGTTCATAATGAGTAAAAAAGAAGAATATAGTACTATTTAGTAAAAACAGTTATTTTTTTAATGTTTTCTTAAGGTTTTCAAATCCGTTGTTGTTTGTTGCCATTTTCTTTTTTCACTTTTTATGTTTACAAAAAAGATAGCTGATATGATGATCTGTGGTTTACAGCGTATGTATACTGTCTTTAGCTCGCGTGTGCCCAAACATAGCTATGTTAACCTGTTAAACCACTTCTTTCGAGACATATCTTGGATAGTGTTACTTTATGAATTTTTAACTAACACTTTAAGCGTATCTGTATATTTAACCAACACTTTAATTTCATTTTTGCAAATTCTAAAAAGCTTTTTTTGCATTTGAGTGCAACTAAATATAACACTTGACGTATATCTCATCAAAATCTTAGTTTTAGAAATGGATAAAGTTCCACCTTACAGAAATAATAAGCAATAAAAAAAGCAAACTTTACGGACACTTTGAAGAGTATCGTTTATTGCTGATTAGCGTCGCCAGTGACTGTGAAATGACCATTATGAATTTTTTTTCCGAACTGGCCTACGGAATGGCCATTTCAGCTACACAATATTTTTTTATTGGCATCATGGCCAGGATTCACGTTTTTCAAATATATCTGGCAACACATCTCAATATACGATATTTAAAGATTGATATCAATGATCAAAACGAATGCCTAGTTAAACTTATCTTTATGAATCTTCACTTCATTGGGAAATAATTGGGGTGGTAAATGTCACTCTTTCCATCCTGCTGGCTACGTCAGTACAGTTGACCCAGTATTAAAATTAGGTCAAACTACCTCCATCCATTCATTGTTGTCCTTATTATAAGTTAGTAGTAATATCTTTTTTCCTATGATTATGAATGAATGTGCTTCATGTAATGTAAATCTTTGGTAAAATTTCCTCGTGGAATCTGAAAATTGTTAATACATTTTCAAAACTTGACGTCTAAAACACTTCCAATTCAGTCAGTGATTTTCAACAAAAGACGATGACAGATTTGACAAAGTTTGGCGCTTATATTTACAGCACCATACTATCTTCTTAATTATGTTTGAAAACAGTTCTGAAATGTTATTAGGATCAATGTCAAACCAACAATGTTTCAACTCTACTATTATTTAAATTTACAAGTGTAACAACTAAAAACAAATCAAAGATGATATTCACGAGATGCAAAAATCGCAGCAATTTTCAAATATTCAACTTCCCATAACATCTTATCCCTCGAAATGTATAACATCGAGGAAGATTGATCATCGTGAAATATTCAAAATAACGCAATATTCAACAATATAATTTCGGATCGCTAACGCTCACTCAATTCGTCGTATAGGTCGATACGCTAAACTTGTAATGTTTTTTCTCAATATTCAAAAGCGACCGAAGAAAGAGGAATTTTAAATTACGGCATCACAGGGAAAATAACTGATGGAATTAGGGATGGGGGGAGCCCCATCTTTAAAACAGAAAGTCCCAAAGTATACTGTGTCCTGATTTGTTTCCACATTCTTACCGTTGAAAATAACGGGAAATAAGTATTTTGAAATTTGTTGGGTAACTTAAGTTTCTTACCTTTTTAGGTTTCATCACACTGCTGTTTACGAAAAGAAATGTGTTCTAACAAGATCATTTATCTTTTTGTTATTTTTTTCGACGCCTTCTAACTCGATATTCTGCCCAAATCCGTCATACATCAATACAACAATTCCCTGATGTTTGGCTCAGCAGGTTTGTATAATTTTGTAAAAAACACAATTTTGTATGTGCACGCATCTTAATGTAATTAGTTAGCGCTGGCGAAAGCATGACCTCGCATATATGCACTTTGAATGATAATTATGCTTCGCTTTTATCTAAAGTTGATTAATATATTTTGAGCAACGATTTGGTTGTTTTCAGGACAAGAAGCTTTCTTGTTCTGGATCTGAAGTGATATACAATGTTTAGTTTGTTTCTGTGTTCAATAGTTTATTATTTTACCCCTCGTTTTTTTCTATATAATCCCATGTTTTCAACAATGCTGCTATTCCATTGATAAATAACGAAATCTGAAAGTGATAATCGCTGATTTGAGTAAAATCAAAGGGCTTTAAATTTATTAACCCCACATGTACAATGTGCATTCTCAGCTTCCTGGGAAATATATAAGAGTGCCACGCCTGTTACTACACTGCTAAGCGTCTTGTAGACATTTGCTGCCAAAATTTGGATACCTTATTATACTGCTCGGTGGACAAGAGGGCGATGACTACTTTCTAGAAAATGTTCTCATTCTTATTGCGGGAATCGAACCCACATAGTTTTTCTGATGACAGCCGGCTCCGAAGTCCGAAGCGCATACTATAAAAACCACTAGATAAAAAGACTATGAGAATAGAGTAAAGGGATTTGTCAACAATATTACCAGTAACAGATCGAATGCATAATGAATGTCATAAGCTTCTTTCAAAACGTTCCAATCATCTTGTAAGCCTGAATATATAGTTCCTCGTTCCAACTAACTACAACCGGAAGTAATCAAGTTTAATGTCTCCTTCCTATATATAGAAAAATCCAACAACAGCCTTAGTTGTCATGTTGTTGATTAAGTCTCTTAAATCCCCAATGTTATGTCTGGTAACTTGTAGCTGTGATTGAAAAGATTTTATAAATCCTAGAATAGACTTTGTGTGATTTGTTCCAATTAACTGATGACTTCTTACAGACGCTGTTAGAAAAACATCGAGTAAGACAATCCGATATTAAACACAGTGTGTTAGTTTCAGACGTCTGCTACTAGCCAATACGCTCTCTCATCTTGCAATGTTATCCATCACAAGTACAGAAAAACAAACACTTCAGTCAACAAAATGAATTAAATATAAAAAGACTAGGCCAACAAAATGGTTTTGCATAATTGTCGTATATTACACACATCTTCCGGCAATTATAATCTAACTATAATTCCGGGTCGCTAAACGCTCCCCTCGTTGATTTGGTCGTTACACTCGCTCTCCTTGCAATTTTATAATCACACATATTCAAAGATGGCAGTGATAAAAACTCGAAATGTCTACATAAAATATTATTTTAAATGTTTTAAACATCCGATACAAAGAACAGTCTATACCGTTACCAGACTTCCTCTAAGAATCAGCTCATTGGAAGAAAAAGAAGAAAAAAGTGTCCAAAGACCAATAATTCCCTAAAAGCATAATTGATACTACCTCTCCTTGCAAAGTCTTCGAACCACTTCACTCTTCTTGAAGGAAACTGCCTTTCAAAAACCCATGCACTTCTCACCCTTGGTGTGAACACTTCGCTCACGTAGATGATAACGGGACTTAGGGCTTTCTGACAGTTTTTAGCTCTCAGTGGACACTTAATCTAGAGGTGCTTGCATACTGATCTTTTCAAATTGTGTTCGTTCAAGTATCATATTCTGTACTATGGTGCT
The DNA here is from genome assembly GCA_032362205.1 of Clione limacina. Classification (NCBI taxonomy): domain Eukaryota; kingdom Metazoa; phylum Mollusca; class Gastropoda; order Pteropoda; family Clionidae; genus Clione; species Clione limacina. Next base: position 3,737 of record JAUUEB010491128.1, on the reverse strand, counting down.
AATCAAATATGATGCTGCGTTGGACATCCGTTTTAAAGTGGGTGTGTCGAAAATTATATTTTCTGGGCCAAAATATCTATTCAACATGAATGTGGTGCGAATCAAAAGTAATGCTTTGTTATACATCTGCTGTAAATGGGGTGTTCGCTTGGGATGAATATATTCAAGTAAATAATAACATACAAATATCGTTTTAGAATTATTCTAACAAGCAGCACAAATGAAAACTACATAGACCCCAAAAGGCACCTACTTAGAGACCTTATAAAATTATTATTATATTTTTTGAAGTCGTTCTTTTCACTGGGGAGCTTCTCAATTATTTGAATGAAATTATCAAATAACACCGAGATGAACGAACCCTAGAAAGCAATTATAATATAAGATGTATCTGTTTGCAAAACCTGACGAAAGCAAGTCGTATGCCGATTGATACAGGTGAGGACACCATTGTAGCAGCGAGTGTATTTGAAACAAAGGGAGAGAGCATGCCCGTAGCAATGTTTTCAAATGGGAGGGGGGACAACATAGGATTTTGTGAAATCCATGGCTGCGGCGGCTGAAATAATTGAAAAGATGTTATGAATAGTGCACTTCTAGGGCATTTTGGATGTAATTCATTTCCATAATGAAGTATTCCTCATGACCTTCTAGCTACGCGCTTGGCAGAGAGTGTAGTTAACACAATCGTGACAACTTAATTCGTTCAAGGTCACCACTCCATTCATAAATTTCTCCAGAATCCCCCACCCCGATTTCGGTCCACAATGCTATACATTTGCACAATTTTTAACTCCTTTTTAAATCAATGATTTGAAACGAAAAAAGTATGTACCCCTTTTCAAAATTCTTACCACGCGCCTGCCAAGAGCTTAGAGCTTAATGGCACTCTCCTAGGTAAAAAAAAGCTAAAAATCACTTCTAGGCCAAAAGTAGCTCCCCTTCAATTTAAAAAATGATGATTTGATGCTTTTTAGATTTTCTAGAAAAGAAATTTTACTTTTTGAAAAGTTAATTCGGTTTTTATTACAGCTTTATGCAGGGCCTCTTCTAGAGAAAAGCAAATACCTTTTATGATGGAAAATGTGTACACGGAAACTTCTTAGATTCCCGATTATGCAGGATTAAAAATACCTAAAAACATAGATTAATTTGTATACTCTAATTTTGGTTGAAATCTCAAATTCACGATTTTACCAATCTCAATATTGAAGAAGGAGATATTGTTCTTTTTATCAAGCACATTGTTCAACCCAACTTGAACGGCTAAAATGTTTTCACATTCCGAAAAAAAAACCTTGCAAAAAAGGATTCTATACAAGCATTTCATTTGACGATCAAACTTGATGGGTATCCGATAATTGTATCGTCATTACAAATATTGAAAATGCGTGTATATTGTTTCTGTTCATCACTCAGGGTCATCACATGAAAGAAGTCAAGGAAATGTAATGATGAAATTGGCTAGCCTATTTGTATTGCAAATATATTGAAGAACACGAATTGTTAATCTAAACAACCCCAGGTAATATTGGATTGCCTCCCTCGCCTACAATAAACTACACATATTATCTGTATGATTGCTTTTTTTGTTATTGCAAATTAAAAACAATAAAAATAACATGCAGACAGGGAGCGATACTCTAGTAATTACGTTGGTTTGTATTGATCTTTGCTATATTATTAATATTTTTAACGTGAAAAGAATTTTAGAAAAGCGTAAAAATCGCGTTATGTGATATCTCTGATTACCGCACATATGGACATTATATAAACACGCATGGATATCCTTATCCGTGGAGGTCGGTAGGGTATACTATAGCACTGAATTATATTAGAGACGGACAATAAGGCTTAATTTACGTGTGAAAAGACCCATTTATGGCTGGACATCTAAGGAAAGCTATTCGAAAAGGATAAAAATCTACCAGGTTAGATTTAACAATGACACGATAATAATTGTAATGAAGAGTACGTCTTAAGAGCTTAAACTTGAAGAATTCCATATTGACAAGACGAACTTTTCAATTTTTACAAGAAAACAACATCGTGTATCGAATTAAGATTTACAAAGGCTGATGCATCAAAATATCTTGCAGACAACATGATTGATGATGACTTTTTTTAAACTATTCTATCAACAATCAATTCTATATTCTAGGAACATGAACATCATTTTCACTTGTAATTTTTATATAACTGTTATCACATATATAACTTTAGAAAATACAAAATACATGAGAGAAAAATTAGAAAAGGCATCGATCCTCCGCAGATAGCCAGCTAAAGAGTGTTTCAGATAATTTTTAGATGAACATCCTTTATTGAATGAGCTAGTTCCTCCACTGTATCAAAGATATAATGCTGACGCTATAAAAATTAAAAATAAGAAAGAAGACTAGTGTGAATTACCGATTTTAAAATGGTCTTTTGAATACCTTTTATTGTAATTAAAAAAAATACATTGCACTATTTGAAATTACATTTTGTTAAAGAAACATCTTTGTATATGGTAACTATTATTTATCTTATTTTAGGTTTATGATATCATGGTCATTTTCAATAAGTACTTCAAGTTAGACAAAAAAACATTTTCGACCACTACTTAATTTTGTTACCTGGTGTCCACGATGCATACTGTCGAATTATTTTACTCTTTGCACACTCACAGCACATAAAATCTTCAAAGCTACAAAAGATGAACAAATATGGAGATTTTATAACAGTTCCATGTCAAAAATGAATTACGTGTCAGGATGGATAAAAACAAAACAAAATGGTTTTGAGGAAATGCCTATGCAGGAAAAGCAAGTGGATAAAAACGAGAACTTGAGCTGTGACAGCACGGTGCAAATGATTTTCTACTTAAAGAACTTTGCCACTCAGGAAACCACAAGAGGAAAATCAATCGTAAAATCGACAAATAGCAAAAATTGGAAATGTAGTTGGAACAAAGAAGTGAGGCTAAGTCGAAGTTACGCAAACATTTTTTAATCTGAACACAAGCACTCAAAATGTTGAACGTTTGGATTTATGGCAGCTTTTACACTAAGTAACCAGATGGAATTGTAGGTGACCAGCCAAGCAAACAAGAAAAAGCAATAATTTCTCAAGAGAGGGGGAGCAAAGCTGATGTACGCCATATTAAGATCAAAACTCGCTCAAATGTCCTTATTTGTAGAATAAAGTCATATGGACGGGTGTACGGGATACCATTGTAGTTCGTAATTAATGAGGTCAACTATTTCTCTTTTAAGTAACAGAAATATTCTCTGCTAAAATGAAGAGCAATGTAGCGAACTATTTCCATTGTTGGCAGGAAAGCAAGGTTCGTTATATAATCAAAGCTGTATGACACAATTGTTGATGCAGTATGCGGCTGCATGTTTCTGTCAAGCTTGCCTCTCTTAGCATTTCGTAAATAAAGACGAGCTCACAGAGCAGTGTACCGCACAGACCAGTTACGGGTTCACATAACTGATCTGACTATCCCTGTAGATTTCTTTTTTAGATTTAAGGATGACCCGAAAAACGGGAGAGGAGGACAAAAAAGCAGGGAAAATATGCAGGAAGCAAGGTTGAACTACAACATCAGACAAATTACTTGCCATTAAAAGCTACCACGAACAGGATAGCACACGGGCAATGAGAATAAGTTGAACAGGGTGTCCCGATACCTTACGCCCCCCCCCCTCCACAGCATAAGTGGGCAGTGCCATGCCCCAAACCTATACATT
>JAUUEB010491117.1:0-10690 GCA_032362205.1 Clione limacina | reverse complement strand
AAACTTGTGAATTTGTCAAAATGGCAGCCACATTGTATGCTTCCAAGTATGGGGAGAATGTGTATGTCCTTGAGTGTCTCTGTTGGGGTAATACCTACTGTCCTAAACTTGATAAAACACTCCACAAGTTGAACTGTTTTCAAGGTAGACCATCTTTGCAGATACAAAACATACTATTAACAAATTAATTTGATTTAATTTCAACAATAAAAAAGGACTGTACAAAAGACATACATTGTTAACAAAGAAGTCATGACCCATGATTGAACACTTCTCATAACAGTACATTAATGTAAACAATAAGGGTTTTCCTATTTAAAAGTTATGTCTAAAAGGACCATCAGTCCAAAGTGGCCACTTTTAGCATCTTCGAAAGGTGCCCGCTTTATACAGGTTTAACTTTATAACAGTTTGACCTGGAATTACTCAGGATTTGACCTTCACATTCCAATTTTTGCCCTGAAGTATCTCAAGGAATGTTTTAGTTCTAGCAAAAGAAGGATACAAAACACAAAACTAGGGGTGGTTTCCATATAAATATTTGTAACCAGCCTCTATGATGAATAACTTGTGTTCTCAGCTGGATACATATTGTCTTTACAATGCTGGAATGGGAAAATACGTATACCTGTGTAAGTGAGTATTCAAATCAGAGGTGCAAGCTAGTTTTTTAATCAGTAATATGGTGCTTTTGAAAAGTGGAAGATTCAAATAAGTAGTAAAACACTAAAAAATGAATTAAACACCTTAAAATTTACCAGTTTACATCTAAAACTTAACTGAAAATGTCTACAAATAACATACCAAAGTTTTATGTTGATTAAGTCAAAACTGTGGGTGTTATTCTGGTGCATACAATACACATAAATAAATACACAAATAATTTAACAAACAAAGAGACATTTAATCTTTTCATGTAGTTACTATATTATACAGCATAGTTAAGTTTTCATGAGGTCAAACTAAGTTAATTTATTTTCACATATAAGTTAGTGCTAAAAATGAAATGAAATAATGAATTATTTGATACGAATTTTGTTAACTTGGTTGACAATTGGGTCAAATATCTACTTTCGATACCACTTCTTGGGAACAGACTGTATTTGACATGAGAGAGAGCACATTGTGTTTTGACTTTTCTGTACTTATGGATAAACAGTATGTTAGTTTTGTTTGTTTCATATTGCTATAGTTATATCTCTATAATACTGGCTATTGTCTGTACACAGATGTTTCAAGATCTATCTCAGGACTTCTTACTACCCACTTCAACTCATTTAGACATTGGCACATGTCTTGGAAAAGGGACATTTGGAGAGGTTCATGAAGGTTGGCTCATCCATCAGGTCAGTGATCCCAAGTTTCTTGCATGGAAATGTATATCAAAAAGCACATTGTTGACTTTAAAATAATCATGCAAAACATCTATCACAGATCTAGGGCCGTATCTAGCACCTCACAGCCCCCTGCTGAGAAAAAAAGCAAGAAAAGATGTATTGAAATGACTTTTTTAAAGGAAACATTAATCCTTAAAAGCTAACCTAGACATTTTTTCTTACTGGTTCTGAAGCAATCATTCGTTGAAGAGAAAAATTAAGTAATATAAAAGCCTTTTAATCATCTTTGTCAAAACAACCTTTTTTCATCTGTCTTTTAAAGGGTCTCTTGGGTGCCTCGTTTTATATCTTGGGAGGGCCTTAGAAATCCTAGCTAAGGCCCTGTATATACCATAAAGATGCATTGATAAGCTCTTTGATTTATCATTTCATTTATTCTTATGGTCAAAGTATGTTTGACAAACTGTGTGCTTTTAATCGATCAACTAGATACTTGTAACACCAGGTTATAAGCAACTGCTAGTAGTTATTGAAGGACAATACTTATTTGATGAACTTAAAGTGGCGTAGCTAGTTGCTTCAAGGCTCCCCCGCAAGATAATGATATATAAGAGTAAATGTTTTCCAAGGCCCTCTTATCCTTAAAAAAAACTTCATGTTCATGAAATCCTTTTCATTATACAATTATGTTTGTTTTACTGATGAAACTTTGACATTTAGAAAATTACACTCACTTTTTGGAGAGATCTTTCGACCAATCAGGCGCTCTTTGATCTAATGGGTTGGTTGCTGCTCACTTCTTCATAACTCAAAGGGGAACACTACGCAAGATAGACACACTTTTCTGCTCCTTGTTAGTATTGATTAGAATGTATGCAATTGATCAGATCAAATAGGGCCTGCTTGGCACAAAGATCTAAGTGGGTAATTTTCTATAAATGTGTTAAAGCTTCATCAGTAAAAGAAACATAATGATATAATAAAATCAAGTAACGTCTTAATGATGCAGGCGGCCTTTCAAAAAGTGCATGTCATCTTAAGTTTCACTAAATCAAAATCAATGTGGATTGATAATATGAAAATCTGAAATTTTAGTTTATTCTAATTTATGCTTGAGTGAGATTCAGCTGATTTATGAAAGAAGATGTGTTTCAGATGGAATCTAAAATGATGTTGGGAAATGAGTTAGATTAGAAAGACTGTGAGATTATGCAACTGCGTAGCTGGCAGCACCATTCTTTTAAAAAATCTTTGATGGTTGCCTTTCCATTGTGTTGTTTAAAAATAATAAAAGATTTGTATCTAAAATCAGACTTTACTGGTGTGGCAAAGCCTTATTTTTATATGGAGCTCAGTCCAATGGATCATTTGTATGTCAAAAGAAAACCGAGAAAATGAGATTCAATACTTTAAATTTCCTGTCTGAGGTTTCTTATGACTGAGGCAAGCAAATATGTACCACTTCTGTAGAGATAATATTTTGTAATTGAAATATTGTTCAATTTATTTCAGGATAACCCAGTTGCAGAACGTGTTGCTGTAAAAATTGTGTTCAAGCATAACCACAAGCGCAGAGATATTTCTAAGGTAAGTCGCCTCATTGATATAATAGGGGTTAATCAGGAGGACATACATAAACAAACTGATTTACAGTCAAACGATATTTGATGTGACTTTTAAAATTTACTTTGGTTTTAAGAGTTGAGGGTAAGAAACGTGATGGAATCTAATCTAATGAAGTGACTCACCATAATTCTTAAACTATCACTATTACTCATGGCTTTGAGGAATTAAGTGTTAAAGGTAAGTTATATTATTATTTTTTAAATCTCTTTTCAGGGTTTCCAAAGCTACTTGGAGCAGGCGTGCAGTGCATATCTGACAGTTAGACAAGAGATGTCCATCCTTACACGTCTGCAGCATCCACACATTGTCCCTCTTATAGCCTTGACCTTGCAACCTCTCAGTCTTCTGCTCAGTCTGGCACCATGTGGGAGTCTTGACACAAAGAACAAACAACTCAACAGCCAGGGAGATCACTTTCCTCTGTTTGTTGTTAGACAAATCACCATACAGGTATTTTTTCAGATAAATCATGTGAATGATATTGTTCTACCATTCTTTGTTACTTAAAATCTTCAAATGTATGTATGTGTGTTTGTATTGTTCGCCTGCTTTCAACTCGGGCGGAAATCAACTTGGTCGAGAGCTTACCAAGAGGACTGATTTTTGCGTTTGCCACTGCTTACATTCTCATGTTTGAATATTTTGGTACATCCACTTCAGGGCGGCAGCTATCCGACTTCCGAAGGTAATTTGATTGTTATACTGCCAGAGTTACAGTTGACAACATATGTCATCAGACAAGTAAACCACAATACAGGCTGAATAAAGCCATATCAAACAATTTACTTTTGCCTATGGAGAGGACTTAAGTACTATACTTCAGGAAAGAAGCCATACCCTCAGGCTAAATCTTCAAATAAAATAGCTTTTCTTCTTGTTGCCAATGAACATATATTCTCCTTTTTGTTTTCATTAAAATGCATAATTTTGTGTTTCAATATTTGATGTTCTTACTTTAACATATATTATCTTAATATATTATAGATTCATCTATAAGGATTTTATTACAACTTTTTTTTATGAAGAACACATCAGGGGGGAATGTTCTTCAACCTCATGCTTATTCTCTTCTACACTTTTCTTTTTTTTCTCCATTAATGAATACTATACCCTTTGATTCTCCGCGGTGGGTGGATTACGGAAGAATATATACCCCTTGTACAAATAGGGCTATTTTGATAATTATGTGAAAAGAATGAAAACTAAACATAAACAGATTTATTTTTAATCTTAAATTTCTGATTACTCATTTGTTCCAAGGTGTCAAAGGCCATGAGCTACTTACACTCTCACAACATTGTGTACAGAGACCTCAAGTCTGACAATGTGTTGATCTGGGAGTTACCACAATCAGGTCTGTCATGTCATTTAACATTCGTTTTTTTATAAGATTCTTTGAAGTAGGCGCTCTGGTCAGATTTATTCTATTACTGAAGCAATAATCATTTTATGCTTCAATCCTTTAATGAAATGAATTTTATGCAAAAATCAGCTTTTGAAAAATGTTAGTAGCATTTTCTGCAATAAATTTTTGAAGTTTCAATTAAAATTGTCAACATTTATTTTCAAGAAACAAGTCAAAAAGAAAAAAATACTGCTCTTTTGATATTGTTTACAGACAAAATTTAATCTTTTCAAGAAATAAATTACCATTTTCCTAAATCATTAGTTTGATTTCATTTTTTGTAGGTTCAAAGATAATAACTCTGAGCTTCACTTTGACAGCCAAACATTGATTAGTCATGAATATGTTTATTTGGTTTATTCAAAAAGCTTAATTGTTTTATGCTCTGAAAATAATTTCATTTCTATTATTCTGGTAATTTGCCGTTTTTAATATGGAAGAATTACCTACCCAAAATTTATTATATTTGAGATTCACTAGAATTTCATTATAAAATATTGTGAACTTGTAGTAACTTAAGAATCTAAATGATTGAAATCTTTGACTCTACGGATAAAAGGGGGAAAAAATAATCTAACAAAGGAACATTTTTTGAATGTTTTTTTTATATATATATTTTTTCATAACTTTTATACATTTTTACGGAATAGTACTTTTGATATTACAAAATCCAACATAACTTTACTTCAACCCAATACTACATGAGTGATGTGCAGGAGAAATAACACTTGTCAACTTAAGAGTTCATCTCAGTTGAAAACTGTATGTGCAGGTTCGTTTGTGATGTTGTACTTTCCGCATATTTTGCAATTTGACTCTCGCTCATGAAAGATACCACCTTGCAAAAATCACAATTACATATATAAAAAAACCCAATAAACTCCATTTGCGATTTGTGACTTGAGAAGGATACAACCTTGTAAAAACCAAAATCAGCATTTTGCTATGGTGCAACCGTTCAAAAGATAGCACACTTACTACAGTACTGTTAACCTACTCCAGCATTGGAAATGGATATTTTACACAACTGTATGATTTGCTCTAATAGTATTTTTTTGTATTCAGCCAAACTCTACTTTGTCTATTTAGCCTGGAGGAATTATTAAGGAATCTTTATTTAGTAGCAGGCATATATTGACAACTTTGGTTAAACAATCCTTTGTCGGCGTAATGAAGCAATGTTTTATTTTGATATTTCATGAATGTTGTCCAGGTGATGCCCATCCAACCAGCAGAGTTGAGGTAAAGGTTGCAGACTATGGCATCAGCAGAGCTGTTCTGCCAAGCGGTACAAGGGGTTTTGGAGGAACACCACCCTTTATTGCTCCAGAGATACTGCAGCATGCTGGCAAAGGCACATACACAGAGAAGGTTGGTTGTTTTTTTAATGTGTCATTAAATCTAAGCTTTATGACAAAGTGGTAATATAGTTTTGTCAATGGGTAACATTGCTTGCAGAGGTGTTTGGAATAGCATTTGTGTCCTGGAAGTGGTTTCTTATAGTAAATAGTTAGACAACAGAAGGAACTGTATGACATCACCTTTTGTTATTGCCTTGTTGTTCATAAAATTGTATTGACACATTTCATCAGGGGCAGATAATACAATGGAAATGTTACCCATTTAAAAAACAACATAGTTGATGGAAATTGCATCGTATTAAATTTAAATTGTCCCAAGCTTTTATATTTTGGTAACAATTTGGATGTTTTTCTTTATATTTACAGGTTGATGTCTTCTCTTTCGGCATGTTTCTGTTCGAGATTTTGACTTGCAGACCTCCCTTTGCCAATGTCAACAACCCCAATAATCTGATTTGTCAGGTAAATTTTACTATTTATAAATGTTCTCAATTATGAATAGAACTACAATGTTAACATGACAGCTTTGAAACTATTTTCCTCGTCATATTAATTTGATTTTGAAATTGTCATGTGCTTTTTTTTTTATTCAAAAGAAACTTTTTCTTGAATGAAGATTATCTGGAGTCATTTTGATTTCATAAAAATAATAATTACCTCAATGATTCAGGTGGAGGCTGGTGATGTCATATTTTTAAAAGCCTTAAAATTTCATGTCTAAAGACTCTGTGTGATCTACTAATGATTTTATTGTCTATGAATTAGGTTGCAAATTATAGCTAAGTCTTTTCCTTCAAATATAATAAAAAAAATTGAAAATTCAGCAAACATACTTGAATATACTATCAATGTTACTGTTCCGTATCCAGATGTGACATCACAGGTTTTCCATTGAGCCCTTAAAACATTACTGACATTTTGCAGCCATCCCAGCCACTTAATCACACTAAGTGCTGATCTACACATTTATAATACAAACTTACAATAATGGTCAAGTATGTAGACCGACTTTAGGTTGTTGTTGCTGTTCTGCCCGCTAGCTTCAGTATTATTGGAGGATCTCTATACCCTGGCCACATTGAGCAGTTGTAACATTTTCACTTTTTTCCAGGGTGAACGTCCTAGTCTGTCTATTCAGGAAGCTGAGAGATGTCCATCCTATGTCCTTGATCTCATGAGTCTGTGCTGGTCCCAAGACCCAGAGGAGAGACCCACCATGCAGGTAGGGTCGAGAAGTGCCTATTTTTAAGAATTTCTGTTCAATGTTATATCACAATAACTGAAACAAAAATTTTAAGTTTTTTGAATGCAGCCTATTTCATCTTGAAGATTTGAAAAGTAACACAAAACCAACACTTGATGATTATGTATTCAAGCTCACTCTACCACTCATCAAAATTCAGCCCTTTTGAAAAATATACACATATAATAATTTTTATGCACATGCTAAATCAGTGCTCTCAATATATTAGATCTAATAAGTAAATATTCTTCTTCTTTTTCTTCTTCTTCTTCTTCAGGATTCAAATGTTATAGTTATACAAGTTCCTAAATCCTTAGCCCTGTATTCATGACAAAGTCTGCTGTCCTTATAAGGTCCTCAATGTACAATTGAGCTGTGTCTGTAGCTCTGTTCCCATGTCTTAAGATATTGCTGAACTTGTACAATGCAGAACTATATGCTCTGGGGTTTGAGACCCATTGCAACAAAGACAACGGTTTGAGAAATACAACAAAAAGTAAATACAGTAAAGCCTCCTTATCATCAGACTGCAGAATGGGCGCCAATAGTGATTAAAAAAGCCAGCACAATGATGGCAATGGTTAAGGCTTTCACCTTGGGTGTAAAAGGGAGAGTTTTGAATCGTGGTTGGTATGCATCTGTGATAATAGGTGGATTGTGATATCAATGTTTGCCAAACAACGATATAAAACAAAATTTAAAATAACTGTTTAGTACTGATGTGTAAATGATGTTGAACTTGTGAACTTTCAGGCAATTCTAGGAATCGCCACCTCCCCACAGTTTTGTCATCTAGAGGATGTTGTTTCTCTTGGTCCGGATGTTTCTATTTTCTGTGGCTGTGCAGTGTCATGGGGAGATCTATCTGCAGGTAACTGTCACTGATGCCATGTTTGATGTAACTTTTAGAAATTTGTACTTGTCCTCATCAAGGTACTTGTGTCAGTGCATTAGATTTGTGTGGTTTTAAATAGTTTTGGCATTTTTGACCATATGCATGCAGTCACTTGTCTATTAAAAAAACATTTCGAGGAGGTAAAAATATCACATAAATTGATAGCAGTTTTCTTTCTCAGTCAAAAATTGTTGACTCTTTTTAAAATAGAAACTAAATTAAGCATAAATGAACACAGCACTTGCTTTTCAAGGAGTCAAATACAAAGGCTTCAGACCAGAAGGATGTATTCAACAAAGTTGTTTATGGCATTCTCATCACATTCTGCCCACATCCTGGTCGACATGAAGTCAGTCGCAAGTTTGTGATGTGAATTTGTGTATGGGTCTCAGACCCAAAGGTCTTCCAAAACCATCTATCATCATTTATTTTATTGATCATAAATAGAAAAGTATGCTAAAGTATTGATTAAGACTAATAAAACCTATTTGATGTAGATTTTGTAATAGCCAAATGTTTTTTTGTTTGAAGTGAAGTAGCGAAATGTTAAAGGTTGTGATAGCGGAATTTTTTATCTGTAATAGTCAAATGTTTGGGGTTGAAGTAACAAAATGTTTGGGGTTGAAGTAACAAAATGTTTGGGGTTGAAGTAACAAAATGTTTGTGGTTGAAGTAACAAAATGTTTGGGGTTGAAGTAACAAAATGTTTGGGGTTGAAGTAACAAAATGTTTGTGGTTGGCATAGCTGAATGTTGGCAGAAATAGGTAAGAATCAAACTGTTGGTTTATTTCACTATAATAAGTTTTTGCTAATTCTATTTTTAACAGGTTAGTACAGCCTTTATGACCTTTAAAAAAATGATATTGTAAGATAAATGTCAAATTATCAAATTGATCTACATTTTTTCCCAGCATCAAATTCACATGGTGGCAGCCCAGATGTGTCAGAACAATCAAGTAATGGTTCAGAGATGAAAATGTCACAGCTTTGGCTCAGTTCTGGTTTCCATGGTAATAATGGCATTGAGATCTTCACACTCAATGAAACTTGTAGAGTGGAGAGTTACAAAGTAAGTATTTAGTGGAGTTTAGGATAGTAATTCCAAAATCAATGGTTCTACCTTTCCTCCTTCTTTAATACCATTGTTATATTCTGTCATGTACAGATCAACAAACTAGAAATATTTACATCTTTTGTCTAGAAAATTTCAAAGTGAATGAAATGTAATATCAGTCGATCTGATGGTTTTCAAATTATTTTTATTGTTGTTTTGTTTGCTGTTTAATAATCCCTCTTTCATACAAGTCACCAGGAGTATAGAATAATATGAAATATTTAGTGAATACTTCCTGGCTGAATTTCTCTACCAAATTTATGGCACACAGACACAAGTTTGATATCGTTGAATGAATATCGATCGAGTTTTAACAAGATCTACATTCATCCATCGATATCAAACGAGTGTGCCATAAATTGGGTATAGAAACTCAGCCAGGAAGTATTCATTTTATTCCACATGGCTTATTTTATTAAGGTTTGGTGATTTTCAAAAAACATACAAAACCTACGTGAATCATATTATAAACAAACTTAAAAACGTAAAAGTACGACCTAAACAATTTCTGCGAACCAACCACGTGGTAAAGAATCGATACTCACAACGCCTCGCCACGCCGTCAAAACCCGCGGCCGCCGTCTTTGCTCTCTAGTTTTGCCTGTCGTAGATAAACTAGGTCATTCGTATTGGTAAAGTTACAAAAATAGTGACATTTATTGCATGGGCGTTTTCTTTCTTATGATCATACAGCATGTGGAATAAAGACATTTATACAAAAATGTTTCTCCTGTTTTTACCATCTATTATCTTGGGACGTAAATATACTCTGCGTGTAATATTCGATATATACGTCAGGTAAACAACATTTGTTCTTACATGCTTCTATCCCTCTCCTTTATCTCTCTCATTCATCAAACTCTACCCTTTCTCTCACTTCTCAACTCTCTATTTTCTTTTACCACTACACGAACAGACACACACACACAATAAATATATCTGTTTACAATTGCCACATACAATTGTATCAGAATCAGTCATGATAAACGGCATAAACAGATCCAACAGCAAAATAATTTGGTCCCTCGTAGGCTAATGATGCGTAGTTGTCAAAGTTGTCGTTCCATAAAGCTCTACTGGCAAGCTGGACACCTTGTTCCTTGTTCTCAATGATAGTGACTGTCGAGGATTTTGTATCTGGAAACAAATAACACGTAAATTATGATAACTTTAGTGATATATACAAGAACAATTCGTTATATAGTTGCAATAACATAGAACAACAATTGGACATCAAGTTTAGTGATACGTATCCTGTATGTGACAGTATGTAAAATACTGTAATCGCCGATATGGTTTAAAACGTGTCTATCAGAATACAAAGAGGTGTATTTGACGAAAGCGCCCGATTCGTAGTGCGTCTCTCTTAATCTCCAGCAGAATCGAACCGTCGACCCTTCGTTTTCCAACTTAGCCATTGCACAGCGTCGTAAGTGTTATACCCAAAGTCACCAGCGCGTCACTGTCATACTTTTATTTTCTTATTTGAATTGTATATGTTTACAGCGTTTGTTACCAATACAACGACTGTACTTCACGTCATTTTCTCTTTCCGTTCTCGTATTATATTGACCTAAAGACAATATTTCTAGTACAATTTACGAACGTACGATAAGGCCTAAAAAAAAGTGTTTGTTTACTGTAACATGTCCAAAAAAGTAAGGGTAGGTAGGTCGGCTTTTTTTTTTTTTTTTTTTGTATATTGGGG
>JAUUEB010491106.1:0-10690 GCA_032362205.1 Clione limacina | reverse complement strand
CCAGCTCCCAGTTACTTCAGTGTTAACTCCAGTACTGGTGTGATCACACCACGCACAGCACTTACCATTGATACTACACAGCAATACAGGGTAAGTCTATTTATCTCTTATGATGGAATTATATAAGCAGGGAATTTTTTGTAATATAGAAACCAAAAGAAGATTTACTATCCTCCTCATTGTGCTGAAAGACATTGAGTACAGTTCTTGTAGAACAGTCAAAATGTGAAGTAAGGCAACCCTTAAGGGCGTAGGTAGATATCAGCCAGGCCTTAATCATAGCTTTGGGTTTTGAGATCATATATTAACATTTTGTGTCAACCCTTGCTCATTGATTTTATAGTTCTAGTAGATCATTTTTTTCTTTTCTCTCTACCCTATTTTTATTCATGTATTCTTCAAAGAAAAATGTCATCTTGGATGATCTGTATCAAGCATTCATAAAGCAATTTAATTTTTGTTTTGGGTGAGGCCTCTTGATCAAACATTCCATACAATATGTTTTGACTACTTGAGGACAAATCTGTACTATTGATTAGATGGCTGATAGAGTGCTCTAGATTAACGGCACAAAAATCTATTTAAATAAATCTGCTCTCAGATTTTATGTTTAACATTGTTACTTATGACATTTGCCATTGAACCCTTATTTAATTTAGTAAACCATATTATTAAAGAATAATTTATGCATGAATTTTAACCTGGATGTACTTGGAACTTACAATATGCAAGGAAAAATTAACACATTTTTACATCTCTATTTTTCATGTATTAGCTTGTGGTAACAGCCTATGATACAGCCTTCCCACAACAGAAAGTCTCAGTTGAAGTGCTCATATTTGTCACTCGTAATGAGAACCCACCATTCTTTGTCAATGAACCATATATCAAGGAAATCACAGAGGAGTTTGCTATCGGACAGTCTGTCATTTCTGTGTCAGCTCGGGATAATGACAATGTAAGTAAACATAGTTTTGTTTTTAATAAGTAGTAAAGTTTAAAAAGTTACCATTGAGAAATTATTGAAAGAACACAAGAAGTTTTGTTTAGTTTTTATTTTCAGTTTTGATTCACTTCAATATGAATTTATATGGCAATAAAACAGGGGGTCTTTGACAACTTTAAAAGAAACAATTACAGATTGCAAGTTGTGATGCTTCAAGTGAAAACTCTTTTTCATACAAACAGAACAACAATGAAAATATTTCTTTTGAAGGGGTACTTGTGAAGACCCCTGTTTTATTTCTGTCTAACTAAACCACTTGTGGCCCAAGCCATCAATTTTGTGATATTTTACCTTTTGTGAAAATGGATTTTTAATAAATGAGGACAGTTAAGAAAATTTCTCATGATTGTTTGATGAGGTCTATTATATTATAAGAATCTATACTGGAGGGTTAATTTTGAAAGTTAGATAATGAAATGTTTTATGAGTTATTTTTTCAACAATCATCAGAGCTTATTTTTTTATAAGATTTGAGAATGTTGACTTTGACATAATTCTAAGCCATATTATGAATACAAAGTTTCAGCTATCAAAGTATTGCAATATTAAGATTTTGCTTATTTTCATGTCTGATAAAATCTTTTTTTTTTGTATCCAGGACACATTGCGCTTCTCTCTTCTGGGTGATGACACAGCAATTGACTTCTTCTATCTAAACCCTGCCACTGGTGCCATCTTCCTAACAAGACGCCTGTCTCAGACAACAGCCACATCATTTACGGTAAATATATGTTGACATAAAATTGTCCATGTCATTCTATTAACCAAACCAAATGTTTCCCATATTGTGTCTGGACTGTTTTGCATTTTATTCAAACTTCTAGATATCTACATGATTTTAAAACATTAAATTGTGATTAAAATTTATTCTTTACTAAGGTATTATCAGAATTATACACATATTTTTAATAGAGACTATTAAATCTGTTAGTTTGTAGCCAAGTAAAATTAACATTGATATCAAAACTTACTTTAAACCTGCAGTCAATGTAAAATGTTTGCTTGTTTTTTTATCTTGAAAAATGATGAAACTATCTAAGATAAAATTTTGTGATTTGTTTGCAGCTGTCTGTCAGTGTGTCTGACCAACGTATTCCCGAACAGACCGCCCAGACTACTGTTTCAGTGAGGGTATCCAGAAACCAGTTTGCACCAATCTTCATAAACACACCTTACAGCACTACAGCTCAGGAGACCAGGACTCTGGGCAGTACAATCTTTGCAGTGACTTGTTCAGATCAAGATCTGAAGGCAAGTTAGCCATTATAGTGTTTAACAACTTATTCATCTATATTGTTAACATTAACTTAAAACTCTGCACCTATTTATCTGATCTTTATTGATGATTTCAACATGATCTCATAAAGCATACTATGTAACTCTTAAACCAGAGTTGTTTTAATGATCATGCACATATTATTTTGTATTATGTTTCATAATGTACATAAAGCTGATTTATGAGCTTAATTATTCTGTCATATCAGCTTTTCTCTTGTTTTCTTACAAAATTGTATTTTAATTGTGTTTGTGTAAATGACAACTCATGATTTTTAAAATTTGTTCACAGGGTCAAATAAGATATGAAAGCATTGGACTTTATCCAGCACAGAGTTTCTTCAATGTAAATAGTACCACAGGTCAGGTGACCGTTAGTCAGTCACTCAAGCAGGACGGATTTGCCAGGACAACTTATACTGTAAGTTTGATGTTCATTTTCTAAGTTATTTACTTACAGGATTTTCACACTTCCTCACATACCCATTCTACCTGAATCATCTAGCACTATAGGCAAATGTATCTCATAAAGCATTTTGATTTATTCCTTATTTATCCCATATTCACTGACAGGCTTAAAGCTGTTCAAATTAATGAATCCTAAATAATTTTAGTGGTGAGTGATACTGAGTACTGTTTACATTTTATGTTTTAAGAAAATACTGCTTCTTCTGAATCTCTTAGATATTAGTTGTTATGCTGTTTTATATGTTTACCCTTAAATATTTCTTACTATGTATACACATAAGTTCATGGCTATTTGGAATATAAAGAGATTTCCAAATTTATGTCCATTTTCAGCTACGTGTGGAGTGTTATGACTCACTGGTACCCACTGACCGTACATCTGTAGACTTGACCATTGGTGTCATCAGGAACATCAACTCTCCAATCTTCCAAAAGTCCCAGTACACTGTTTTCATCTCTGAGGAGTATGCTCAAAACCAGGTTGTTTTGGCACTGACTGCAACTGATTTGGATAATGTAAGTGAATATTAATTATTATGTTGATATTATTTTCCTGTTCTGATTTCTTCAAGTCATGCTAAGATTGAAGATGTTTGAATATTTGTTTTCGTCCTCTTTAATCCTTCTTCTTTCAACTCATTTTCTTATCCGCATTTTGGGTCTACTTTAGATTGTTCTCTTTTTTTATTAGAAATTGTAATTTTTTTCTCCAACCATATATAATTTCAAAAATAGGAAATCGGTTACTTCAATTTTTAAGTGATTATTTGTAGTTTAGATAAGTTTGTTCATTTAATTTCTGCTCACAATGTCCAAAAAGTGGGATTAGTTTGAGGTGTTTGTAGATGTGAATACTGTTAGATAGTTATGTGAATATTTTATGTACTAGTAAGGTTCATTTATATATTTAATATTACAAAAAGTCCATTTAATGTCGATACATTATTATATTTTCTTATTGTCAGGTAACACCACAGGTAAGGAGTTGCGCCTTGTCAAATGCTTTGTTATTTGTGTATTTTCTTTTGCATTGATTTCCTTGATATGCTCATATTTGGTTCAAACAAATTGTATCTTTTTCTCTATTTAGATTTTAAACTATTTTTTATTTGTAAGAAGTTAATGTCATTGTTTTGGTTAATTTTACCTAGTTAAGTAACCATCAGTGGTAAGGGGTAATCTTGAACCTTGCAATGAGATGATGTAACCGACAATTGCTTGCGATGGGCAATACCAATCACTGGTATATGACAAGGCTACTTTTTTAAATCTTCCAAAATTATAACCAAACAGCTTCTTGTGCCCGGCTATACATACTGAACTCATTTACGATCAAACATAAAACTTCAAAAATTGACCACAAATTATTGTTTATGCTGTTGTGCTCATAGATAATACTGACATGCAATATCATTTCATTTGATTTGATTTTTGTGCTTATTTTTCTTGCTTGCTTTTTTAATTTTCAGTCATAATTATGTTCATACAATTGTATGTCATTTATATAATTTTGGGAAATAGCACCTTATCATGAATCCTTATCCATGTTTGATATTAGCTCTTCTAGTGCCTCTCTTTAAAGCTGATTCATAAATGTTTTGAAAATTTTTTTTTTGACAGATTTAAGTCCCTTTTATTATAATTTTATTTCTGTATGCTGTGGCCTTAAGTCTCTCAAATTTGTTATTCCCTCTTTTAAGTTTTTCCCTATATATCTTTTGTTTTTTGTCCTGACAGTTTCTATTAAAGTGAATATGCACTTGTTTAATAATTTTAAAAGAAATCTGTAAACGTGTCTGTGTTTTGATATTGGTATGAGCAATGTTCCTTAGTTATTGCTCATATCTGGTGGATCAAATTTTCATCTTCTTAATTAAGCAGCATGTTTAATGAAGTCTGGACAGACCCATACAACCCATGCTCCTCTTTCTACCAACTTGCTGAATGTATCTAGAAATTGGCATAGATCATGAAAACAATTTTTAAATGGAAGATTTTATACTGGTTATGATAATTTTGCAATTTATGTCCTCAGGATATCGTCACTTATGCAATCACCCGAGACAACAGTGCTGGAAACTCATTGTCATATTTCTTTATTGAACGCAGTACTGGAAATATCTTCCTGAGACAGTCACTACTTGGAAAAGGAATTGATCAATTCCAAGTAAGTTCTCTTTGTTGAATAATGTTGGATGGTATATAAAAATGTGTCTTTGACCTTTAGTCATGAGTCAATTTCAAGATAACATCATATATAGCAAAATATGTTTCTATTATCTTAAAAGCTTTTTTTCAAAAGATATTCCAATCGTTTCTCTTAAACTTTTGTCTACATTTTAAGAGCTAATGAAATAAAGGTTTTAAAAAATGCAATGAACAGCTACTTCATGAGCAGGGACAATAACTTGCCAGGTTTTCATACATGATCATTTTTGCTATTTTCTATCGTTAAAAAAAAGACAGAATAAGTTTCTGAAATGCGTTAAATGAACATCGATCATTATAAACATATAAGCAATGGATAATGAATTGTTTTTACCTTAATTTCCCAGTTTTCAGTGATTGCTACAGACAGTGGACGTCCCTCTAGAACTGCAGAAGTTGATTGCATTGTGATTGTAGAGCGTGATGAGTTCCCACCAGTGTTTGTCAATGAGCCATATGATGTGATTATCACAGAATTGAGTGGTAATGGCTCAGTTGTCATGACGATTACAGCACAGGATCAAGACTTACAGGTATGAACTAAAATTGTATACTTCTCAACTGTCATACTTATGCTGTTTGTTGGTATAAGATGTCAGAAATACAGATAATAAAATTTAATCCTATCAAAATATTTCATTAAATAAAATCTCAGCTGTTTAATTATGTGTTTAGTTTTGTGAATGAAGTTTTCTTTTCAATGAAATAATTTTTTTAAATTTCAGCTTTAATTCTTTGATCTTAACAAGACAGTTTTTAACATGCCCATGATATAATGAATTTCAAGCCACAATGTTTTTTACGTTTTCAGGGTGAGATTACATATGTGGTTGTAGGCGTTCCTCCTGCTCCAACCTTCTTCACTGTGAACAGTAACGGTGGTGTTGTAGTCAGAGGTGACCTCAGGACTGACCGCTCACTGGACTACACTGTGAGTATTTAAGTTGTTTTTTAAAGTTTCCAGATGAAGTGCATATATTTGTATGTGTTTGTATGTGTGTTCTTCAATTTAAAATTCTTAATAATAATTATATCTTTGATGTTATAATAGAGAAAACAAAAACTAATCTCAGTATTTATAAGAAAAACTTATAACTCTGATGAAATAATTACTTTTTCATAAACATTGTATGTAAAAATGATGATTTTGATAAATTTTCATTGGACAACACATTTGTTTTAACAAAATGGAAAAAAAATGTTTGGCTGTATGACATAGTTACATGAGGACAATTACTTTATGAAGGGAGAAAAGAAGGTTGTTAACTGTAGCATTAAACCTATTTTGACTTTTAAGCACAATGAGAAGCTGCCAAATGTTTTCTGTAATAAGCCATAAGATTTACAATTTCAGATAAACAAAATTACCACCCCAATTTTAGGACAATGGAAGAATAGGCAGGTATTCTATCAACCTTATTATTTCAGTTTTCATTATTTTCATGTTATTCCCCACAACATCCCTATTTAAACAAGACTGAATACTTCTTTTTTACGTTCTTAAACTGAATTTATTAAACTTTTCTTTTATTCATTTCAGTTGAGAGTGCAAGCCTATGACAGTGCAAGTCCATCTCGTTTTGATGAAACAGATGTGAAGATCACAATTAGACGCAATGTGAACCCTCCTATCTTCACAAGCCAGACTGTCTCAGTTAACATTGAAGAGAGAACATCCATTGGAACATCTATACTTGCAGTGACTGCTACAGACGCTGATGGGGTAAGCATTATTATATTATTATTGAATCAGGGTTAGTGAGAGAGAAAGAAAAAATAGTGAACTTAATGATAATTGACAAATTTCATGACATATTAAAAAGAATAAACATGTTGGTCAAACAATTCAAAGTTAAAGCTGTATAAAATTTACAATTTACTTTTTTTTAAAGTTCCACAAAGCTACCATACACAGCATGTAATCAGTAAAGCATGCATTTCCTAATTATGATATTCAGATGATTCTTTTGTTTTAATTTTTTTTTCGTTTTCAAAAATGTCTACTGTAATGTTTGTTTCTGTTGTTTCTTATTTCAGGATGTACTTCTGTATGCTCTAGATGGAGATCTTCGTTGTCTTGATGTATTCTACCTAGGACCAGATAATGGTGTCCTTTATCTTAAAGAACCTATTCTGAATGCTGTGGAGAATGCTTTTACAGTAAGATGTTTTTTTTAATTTTTGTTTGAGCAAAGTTTGTTCAATTGCCATGCATTGCCTTCGAGTTTTGATTTTTCCTTCTCTTTGTAAATGCTTTTGTAATCTGAATCTAAGATTTAAGCACACTTTTTAATGTTAAAAAAGTAATCCTTTTTTACTTTAAATGAAATTATTTATCCTAAATCTGCATGCTTCTTTCTCATTAAAACAACCTTACAGAAAAAATAATTATTTGGATATACATTCAAAATTGACTTTGCAGGAACTTTTGACTAAGATTAAAAGTTATTTTCCCCATAAGTTTAACTCATCTATGATAGCCACTTGTCCAAGATGGCAAACCTCGCCATTGACCATGGGTGGTTTGCTTGCACAAGTTTAACTGTATTAGAAAATATTTGTTGACTGAATGTCAAATAAAAGATAACATTGTTTTCTTTGAACTTTATACTTTCAAGTTTTTAATTTTTTTGTGTATGACGATAATGAATGTTTGTTTTATATTTCAGTGCACAGTATCAGTGACAGACCAGGGTTACCCAGTGGCCCAGAAAGATATTGCTACAGTTGTAGTAACTGTTGTGAGAGACAGGTTCTTGCCAGTTTTTACTGAGAATGCTCGTTATGTGTCAACTATTCCAGAGAACACAGCAGTTGCCACCAGTCTTGTCACTGTCAGAGCTTCAAGAATCAATCTCAGTGTAAGTTGATACAACGTTTAAGTAACATTTTTAAACCATCATCCAGTCATTGATGATCTGACCCATATTCCACCTCCTATTGTTATGTTAAGTATAAACATGAGTACAGTCATAAGAGAAAATTACACAGATTACAAAGTTATCAATCAATATATAATATGTATAAGAGAAATTTTGAAATATGAAAATAAGTACTGTTTTGGGCGAACGTATATGAAACTTAATTCTCCTTTGATAAAATTGAAAACCAATTTAACACAGGAATGGTTTTTGTTTGTTTTCCAATGTCACTAACAGTTAATCTTTATTTTGTGTATTTGTTACAGGGTCGCATCTATTATGAAGCTGTGGGAGACTATCCAGCCCCAAGCTTTTTCTCAGTGAACAATTTGACCGGAGAAGTTAGTACAACAGCAGATCTCCGCACAGACAACTTGGGACTCACTTCCTACATCGTAAGCAATCTTTATCTTACTTTGTATGTTTTTAAATCATTGATGGGAATCCATTTGTATTGTGTAGCTCTTATTTTGGTTACTTACTTTCATCATTGATTACAAGGTGTTGAAAACTAATGCCACCTGAAAAAAGCCAGTTCAATTCATCCCTACTTTATGGCACTTATCTTGTTGCGAGTTGTTAGAAGAAAAAAATGTTGTTTGCAGTAGAAAACATTCTTATGTATGCAATGTAATGCTATTTCATTGAAAGAATTAAGAGCTGTGTTTTTAAGTAACATAAATATCAATGATGTAATTTCAGCTGCGCATCAGGGCCTATGATACTGGAGCATCCAACCTACAATCTGAGGCAGAGGTGTTCATCACAGTACTGAGGAATCTGAACAGACCAGTGTTCAACCCAACACGTTATTCTGTCACCATAAGAGAGGATGAGACTGTTGGAACACTGCTGGTTAGACTCACAGTAACTGACCCTGATGATGTGAGTTGTGAGATAAGAGTTTAATAATGTAATATGTTACGCATAAAATCAAATTTCCTCAGTTGATTCTCAGTTACATCCTATAGAAATCTTTTTAAAATCTAAAACAATGATTCTTCAAAGAATAATATCTCACAAACATTTTTTTTATGAAATTTTACATTGATATTTCATAAACTTTCTAATTTAAATTTGCACATTCTTTTGTGTTGGATTGCACTTTTGTGGTGAAGCTCTTCACATGCATATGTGGAAACGCATCAAATATTGAGAAAAAAGAAAACCTCAACTGTTTTTAAAAAGACCAGCAACTTAAGATAAGAAATGCAGTTTATACCTTCAAGATGGCACTGACACTGAGGCCTTTTACACATTTTTTAATGTTATTAGTTTCATATTTTCTGAAAGAAATAGCTAAATGTTTCTAATTCATTTTTTTCAGGACAAGGTTGTGTGTAGCATCATAGACAACGTTATTACCAATGATTACTTTAGTATTGACTCAGATGCATGTTTGATCAGGATTGCCACTTCTCTTACAGCTGACATTGCTCGCCTGACTGAATACAGTGTAAGAAAATCTTTTCTTTGTTCAATGCTGAATCTAAAGTTTTCAGAAGTTGCTTTTATAACAAATTTTGCTAAAGCTAAGACTGTTTAGAGAACTACATGAGAACGATAGAATAAAAGATGCTGCAAATGTCTGAACCTGCAAATTGACAACTAAACAAACTGCTAGATAAGCTGTACACCTTATAAGTTATTAATCTTTTTCTTATTAAATACTCAACAAACAGCGTCAGCAAATAGAACAATTTACACATTAAAGCAGTATTCCACTCTTGAACTAGAGATTTTCTAAATAAGTAGAGAGATTGTTGAAAGTCATCAAGTGATAGAGATTTTCTGTTTTAGAGATTTGATGTTTTCACAGAATTAAGTATATCCGAATGGTTTTGTTTACTCAAATGAATATAGATAAGTTCTAATCTGCCAATATTTCATTAACAATGATATTCCTTTGTTTTGCAGTTGACTGTTCTGGCCACTGATAACCAACAGACAGCTACAGCTGAAGTGTTTGTCACAGTGCTCAGAGATCTGTTTGTG
The DNA here is from genome assembly GCA_032362205.1 of Clione limacina. NCBI lineage: Eukaryota > Metazoa > Mollusca > Gastropoda > Pteropoda > Clionidae > Clione > Clione limacina. The sequence continues at coordinate 817 of JAUUEB010491106.1, read as the reverse complement.
CCAGTGTTCACCAACTTGCCCACCACTGTCAGCTTTGAGGAGACCGCGGCTATTGACTCCACTGTCTTCACTGTGACTGCTACTGATCTTGATCTACAGGTAATTATGGTTATGTTTATGGTTTACTGAGAAAAAGAAAATTGAAAAGAAGAGAGGGACAAAGGGTGAAATAAACAATTTTTTACTACTAATTTAATTATATAATGCCCAAAAATGATGTGTGATTGTTTTTATAATGAAGATTTTTCTACTTCCAGGGCTCTATCGTGTACGAGGTGATTGGCTTGTTCCCATCACAAAGTTTCTTCAATGTTGACCCAGTGTCTGGTGCTGTTGTGCTACGTAACAGTCTGTTGTCTGATGCTGAAGGAAGGACCTCATACACTGTGAGTTTCTTCCTATGTTTATCATTTTATAAACATTGCTTATCAAAAACTGCATTATATTTCTATTATTGATCTATACCAAAATAATTTGATGGTACCTTTTAAAGACTTTGTAACAATTTTGAGTAAAGAAAATTAAATATTACGATATATCAGTCAAAGCTATAACATGAATGTAGCAGCTTTAATTTGACATTCTCTTCAACAAGAAAGTTGCAATCAGTTGACACTTTTCTGATATGATAGGTCAAAGTTAAGTCTAAAAAAGACAGTGCTAATGAAATAGGTCAAAATTAGTTAATAGCACAAAATGGACAATTAATTTTAAGAACAAAATTAAAAATCTGATACAAAATTACGATATATCAGTCAAAGCTATAACATGAATGTAGCAGCTTTAATTTGACATTCTCTTCAACAAGAAAGTTGCA
>JAUUEB010491095.1:0-10690 GCA_032362205.1 Clione limacina | reverse complement strand
AGATCCTTTTTTAATAACATTGAGGCATTAAAATCATTTGGAGATATTACTATGTGGACACTTTCATTAACTTTTTTTAATTGTGGCGCGAAGCGCCTGAGGTTTGTATGATGTTTTTTTTACAACACTTATGCATTGAAAACTCAGTGGCGAATGAATAATCTCATCTTCTTCGTCTGTTCTTGAGCTATTTAGAAGAAATCGGATAACGCCGATGTGACGAAGTTGCTAGTAAATAATATGAAGTCCTTAAACATTTTAATAAAAGTGCTTATTTGGTTGAAATCAGATATCAAAGTGACACAATCCAGTTCTTGCTGCTTAAATAAAAAAAGATTTCATTGAGGATATGCATTTTTGTTTTTTTTCGTGCTATTTTAACGTTTTTGAAGTAATTTTTGGCTAGAAAGGATACACGTTTTTGTTTAACTCGCAGACTTACGTGTTTCCTTATCTGTTTGCAAAAATGGAGTATTCTCAACAGTGTCGCGATCTGAGCCCTGGTTTTGTAGATCTGTTGGTGAAACTGTATGAAAATAGCATTATTCATAAACGTGCCATTTAGTTTAATTTGAATGAATTTATTTTAAAATGACTTCTTTACAAATTGCATATCCGGCAAAATGTTTGTTTTCCCCCTGGTCATTCACCCGAACTTCTGCTTATTACGCGTAATGCTACACGTTGAATCTATGTTAATGTCAAACTACTCTGAAATAATAGCCTAAAGTGATTATGATTATTTTTATATCTAATATTGCATACAAAAACATACACGTACAGGGTGTTTCGATACCTTAATCTCCCCCTAGGCAGACACAATCATAACAGAAAACCAAATATATGGGCATCAACTATAACCATATTGCGATGTGGATTTTAATTTTCCTAAATGTTGGTTCATAACTACTTTGAACACTTGTCATCATGAACCTTTTGGTTGGTGGTTCACAGAAAATGAGCTACGCATTACTAAATGACATATGCTTTTTTTTTTACTGATTAATGCTGTGAAGTATATTTGCTATTATATTCATGTATTCATATATTTTTATGCTGAAGTTATCATGTCTGTATAATTGCCTTTTTGGATAAATAAAGTATATATTATTATTATTATTACTCTCGCTTTTTTTAAAGTATAAAAACAAAACTTAGCGTTTAATCATTTAAAAAACCACTTCGTAAAACAAATTCATTGACAAATATGCAATATATTTTGTTTGATATCTCGTGTGTCCCCCTACTGCTTTCCAATTGCTAGGAATGGGCAAGGCTCTTGACATTAACAATCTTTAATTTGACACTAAATTGCTTTTTTCATTCTCAAGTCGTATCCTGCTCAAAACGGTTCCTTTCTGGAAATGGCTAGTAGACACATTGAAATTGATACAATTTAAAATCTGCATTACAAAATGTTTATAGCCGATACCCATATATTTGGTTTTGTGTTTTCTTTTCTGATTGTGGCTCTTTTGGGGGAAACTAAGGTATCGAAACATCCTGTACAACCCACTCCAATAATTTTTCATGAATCATATTGAACCAAAAACGCATTTGATAATTTTGGAACAGAAAACAAAAGTGAAATTTCTCAAACTTAAGAAGTTAAAAATCAAACCTGTGAAAATGTTGTTGATTCTCCGCTCTAAAAATCCCATCCTTCCGCCCCGCTTAACGAAGTTAATTCGACAGCCATACGTCACTTCCGTTTCTAATAAAATGAGCAGGGTCAAAGACGTTGATTGAGAGTTGTCTTTGTCAAAAGTACCACTGACGTATATATTTGGGTTACCATTTGTATTTTCCAGGTGTATACCATCTAAAAAAAGAAATTGTATGACTGTATATGAAATAAATTTGACCTTTTGATTAACATATGCATATTAAGTATATTTAGTCAATAGATTCAATAAACAAACATATTTAAAAGCAAAACACGCAGTTAGGGAGACTATTCTTTTGCCGAATACTTTGGTCTTCTCTGAGATTGTTTCGTCACACGAACGTGTTAGGTAAAGAGGTGCAACTCTGTGCTAGGAGTTAACTCAACATTGTATTAAATTGTCTCTTGAGACGAACTGAGTAAAGTAATGTTATCTTTGAATCCTTGACACCTCACTTAAAAGGTTCTAATGTCAAAGTCACGTGAACTCACTTCAAAACATCAACAGCCATCTCTTTATTATTCAGGTCACACACAACAATCCAAACGAGACGAGAGGTAAACGCTACAACGAATGCTTGAATCGATGACACATTTTATTCTTTTCAAATTTCTGACCTGAAAAAAATTAGTTTTTGGCATCTCACACTATTTGCGATTGCTTCATCTATACGTTTTCCAAATTCAATCGAATATCACAGTCGTACACTGTGCCTTTTTTTGACACCACGCACAACTTTCCAATGAGTGCTCTGCTTTGAGGTATGACAACAGTAAAACATGGACTGAAAAAGTGTCAAAAAGTGTAATTAAGAGTCAAAGTGAAAAATTTAAGTGTGAACTATTCAAAATATATTTGTACCATCCAAGTTTATTGGTTGGAAGTTGATTTAAAAAGATAATTCATGATCTGAAAAATAAGTTTGTGTGTTACACATGTTTACTAACAAAATTTGACTTTTTATGTTTGACTTATTTATCAAGGATAAAAATCCTGCGTGAATATTTTACAAAAACAAGACCAGTGTCCACGAATGTGTAGGATAGTATAAAAACCTTACAGGCAACTTAGGATTGTAGCTGAATAAGTCAAATCATAACGGAAACCAATGGATTTAAACTCACGGGAATCAAACTCGGGTAATCAGCATTACAGGGAATTCATTGTTATATTTCAACAGTCTTGCAATGGCTTTACTGCTGCGATTTTTTTGTCTATTTTCGGATCAGGGTGTAAAATAATTAATTGAGAAAACATAGAAAATACTCCTGCTTTAACTTACTGTTCTCATACCTTGGGAAAAGAATGGCGGGAATGACTTTGGATCATTCAATAAACCGTTCTTGAATGTCAACTTTTCTGTTTGTTGTTTTTTCTATTGAATATACGTCAGTGTGTTAGAAAAAAAATGATATGATATAACGTAACTTTTTCGGAGAATAATTTTTATATTTGTCTTTATTTTTCGGTTTACTCTCAGAATTGAATTGTACTTGATTTCATTCTAACAAATTTCAAACCGTTCAGGTAATTTAGTACTCTAGCTAGCTTATTAAGCTTCATTTTGAGACCGCAATGAGACGAATTTGTTTCTGCGTAAATATTATCGTCATTAAAATCAATTATATTTGATTATATTTGTATCACCAAGTAGCGTGTCACAAGATTAACCAAAACCCCACTCAGTTTACGTAGTTTCTCATTAAGATAAAATGAATACTATGACAAATAAGGAAATTGTGCTGCTTCTGCTAAGAATCAAACCTCAATATCTAGTGCGGTAGTTCAGGCTTCTTTACTTTCTACAACAGCAGACACAACTACTACAAGTGACATCGTAAATAGTATGTGTACAAAGTACAACTGTAGAGAGTGTTTTTTTGTCTTCTCAGATGGGGGGCATTGCCCCATTCCCGTACATAAGACCATGGATTTGAATATCCAGATGTCATCGATTACCACGACATGTGGAAAGCAGTCTAAATCCATCTTAAAATTTCAACCGCTGGCTTAACAAAATCATCACGTGGCATTTACAGATATTTCAAATACTTTTGGCAACAGTCTAGTTTGCTTGTTGAGAGTCGACTTGGAATTATTATTGTGTGAACTGTTGCTTTAAAAAATGTCACGTGCTGAGTATTTTGGGCAGTATTTAATAAGAAAATAACCGTTTTTCTTGACAATGAATATAAATAAGAAATTTTATCAGAAAAAAATCTTTACATTGTGGTTTCACAATTTTTATTTGCAAGTGTTTGGTTATTTCTTTCGACCCTTATACTAGCAGAGTCTTCTTAACCTCCAAGCGAATGAATGAAAATATGTCACTAGTGTTAAGAGAGGCGTCAATCGAGTTCACTGATATTGATTTGAACTTGACTGAAAAACGTCTCTGATTTAAACAGACCGGGGTTAGAAGTAAATGGTACATAATGCAAGTGTTATCATAATCAAAATGAATATAGTAGGGATGGTTCAAAAAGAAATATGATATTTAAAATACATCACTTCTTTTTTAACATGCCAGGATTGGGGTAATACTTTACTAAATATAAACAACAATAATTAAACAGCACAAACCAGCGGGTGATAAAGAGGCTATGACGAGAGGAGTGACGTCAGAGTTTCTGTAATGACGTTCTAAACTGATCAGTGAAATACTGCGGAAATCACTGGGAAGGTGACTTGCGTTACATTGTAGGAGGTACTTGTTTGAGGCCGTATATCTACTGATGGAAAACCCTGAAACAAAGAAAGAAACGTTTGCTTTTAGAAAATTGACAGGAAATTGTTTCAAGAATGATTTTCACTGAACAGTAGGATTAATAAATGTTAGGCTATATATCTACTTCTGTAAAACCTTGAAAGAAATGAAGTATATTTTGTTTAGATAAATTTAATGATATTTTTTGGAAGTTGACATAACCTTGATAGTAGGTTAAGGATATATTAGGCCACATATTAATAATTAATACTAATTATTTTCTTCATTGTATAGTAAGAAAATGAATTAATTAAAAGAAACAATGCTTATAAAAACCGGTTTGCACTATTTAAACTGTTCTTTACTTCTAGTATTTCTCCTTTGCATTTTCTCTTTCTATCTGAAAATGTATAAATGTTACCTCTAGTTCTGGATTTTTTAGTTCCGTTATGAAACGAGCATGAATTGAGCTAAACTCATTATAAAGTCATTTATACAGCTTTGAAAAAATATCGCAGAAAATATTTATTTTGGCAATGAATTCTGGCAAATAAGCAAATACTTTTTGTTGAACATCCATATTTTCTGATCTGTTGTGGAGAACGAGCACGATGATGTCAACGTGACTTGTATTTGACCTCAAAGCACCAATCGATGTCCAAGTTATGCAAACAAGTTCAAATATGTCATCGAATTTGTCTTTTACGTAATCAATATTAGGCTTATAATCAGTGAAACGAGAGTCGTAAGCTGTCAAGCCATCTATCGACATATAAGTACATTTTACAGCTTTGTTTAGGGGGTCATGGGAAAAATGAAAATGGAAGCTAAACGGTGTAGCTTAGTTCTATGTTGTAAATGGGGCATCTAAGTGCGGTCGGGAAAACGAATGAAAAAATGAAGCTAAATTGTTCATTTTGAGCTTTGTTTATTTGGGTCAGGAAAAATGCAGGAAATGAAATCTAAATGTTGCATTTAAGAAGAATATTAAATGAGATATAGAGAAACGTTGACATAAAGCTGTATGGGTCATAAAGAAGGTCTGGGGGAATTGTTAAATGAATGCTAATTGGTGATTGTACAGCTATATTCAGGGAGGTCGTGGATATATTTTTAAAGATCTCACCTAAATGGTTCATCTAAAAGCTATTCTAAAGGGTTGTTGGAAAACCTAGAAGCTAAAAGGTACGTCTTAAGGAGGGTCTAGGGGACACGGAAGTTAAATTGTTTATGCGTAAACATTACGCGTCTCCATGACGACACTAATTTATTTCCTGTTGCGAGCCCTTGTCAATGGTTTCACAAAAAAATGATGTTTACTCAATTCCTCCTGTCTTGGGTTTCGTCCGAAATGTTTCAAAGTATTTTTACACATTTAAGATCGATCATCGCAGGAAATATTTTTAAACCTTTTGTCAAATATGTGTAAGAGAAATGGTGTTTAAAAAAGGTGTTCTAAAAGTATCATGACTTAATTAAACAAAGACGAAATGCTTTTAACCTTTAATATATTAACAAATATTAATCGTTTTTTTGTAAAATGAGTTTTTATTTTAATTTGTGTGGTTTTTTTTTGTTTGTTTTTTTTGGGGGGCGGGGGTACTGCCGGCTTTTATGCTAACATAATCTGCTTCCACTGAAAAATACCTCTTTTTTAACAACCAATGGGTTCATAAATTTCAGGGGCATAACTCAGCAAATAAGAGAGATTGTGTTCGATATACCAACTCATTCTGTGAATTGGCTTTGAATACAACTACGATTCTAACATTCAAAATATAGAGAACGTATTAATCTGATCGGAGGCAACAGCACGAATGAAGTGAAGCCTTACAATTTTCATACAAATAAGAGTCAAGCAACAAAGTCATGTACTTTTAGCTGTTTATCATCCTTAAGTATATAGTGTAATTACATTTCTCAACGGATTTTGTTTGTGCGTAAACATCACCCGTCTCCTTGACAACAATGATGTATTTCCTGTTGCCAGCCCTAGTCATTAGCTACACCAATACATCATATTAACTTATATCTTGTATCAAGAACACGTCACTTTCCTATCTGCCCCTTATGTTTGTTTGTAGATATTGGTGTTCATCAATAGAAGCATGTCGCTCACGACATTACTATACAACCAGAAAACTTTGATTAGCACTCTTAGTTTGTCGGTAGAAACACATTCTGCATAACATTGCTGTTAGTTTAAAAACCTTTAGTTTGTACTGGTAGTTCATGTCTTTAGTTGTATGTGACATTACATACGTTTGCTACACGCTGCTTGTAGACACAGGATTAGTTTACATTAAATTCTCCGCGCACAGCCCTAACAAGACAACAGCTACAAATTATACACATTTAGATAATATTGTAATTACAAAGCAAATCTTACCTCCTCTTTCGACTGTCTTCTCCACTGAATTAACTGAACTGATCAACTTAAGATCAAGCAACAAATACACAAGATGTCTAAGCTGTACTCTGTGATGACCCAGAAACAGGTTCAACAGTAGAAACATATTAATCTTAAAACCAAATTAACGATTTGGATAAACTCAGGTAGTTTTATCTTATTCTCACATATGTATAAGGTAACACAGCTTGATTAAATCATTATCCTGCGAAACATAGAACATCCAGGAAGATCATGTTGAAAAGAACTGAAATTTTCATTTTATCTTTTGAAATCCAAAATGAATTAAGTTATTTCACTGTATTGATCACATAGACGTTGAATGCAAACATTTTCACATAAAATGTGTAATTTGGGTTTTTCACATTCTGAGCTGATTTATACATAAACAGTGAATGTATTAACTGAACTAGTTTTATGTTTAGCTAAACAAATGACTAAACAATTTCACTCCAGTAAAATCCCAACGAAACATGCCACACAGCGTTTTCAATAAGCATTGACTGAGGGATCCAATCTAAACCACACGCGATGGCCAACTCGTCACATCGAATTGTAATCAATCTTTGTCACTTGGGTTCTGCTTTACTCCCCCTTGTCTCCTCAGTCTTAATATATTTTTATTTACTTTAGTTATCTCCCTTCCTTATCTTTTTCATTCTTATTCTTTTTCTCTTCTTATTTATGTCTGCCTGCCTGCCTGCCTGCCTGCCTAAGTGCCTTACTTTATCTCTCTCGCTTTATCTTTATCTCTCTTCATTTCTTCTTTCTTTCTCTCCCGTTCTTAGTAATCCTTTAACTACACTGAAAATTATATAGACTAATTTGTAAAGAAATATGTTTTTCTTTGTGTTTATCCGGGAATTTCCCGACATTATTGACTACCATTTAGTTCTTTCCTAGTAACACTTGCGCCATCGAACATGACAATTGGCATATACATATATTTCGTGGGAAAAAAACTGTTTTTGATCATTCCAAGAAGGAATTATAGGTAGTTTACAGCTTTTTAAGCTTATTCCAATCCGACTCTCATCATAGATTAGTAAGTAATCCTTCATGTGTATTGTTATTTATAGGTGGTCAAATGTTTTCAATTGTATCGAACACTTATAATTGTTATTAAAACTGTAACAATCATTATATGAAGGATAAATAAGTCACTGATAAACTGTTTCTTGCGAGATAGCTTCATTCTGTGTTTTTACCGACACCCTGAATTGGTGGTCTGGTATGACACGCGTTTGTTTGTCTGTATATTTCCACGATAACTCAAGGAATATACCACTCACTGCCTTAAAATCTTGTACGATGTTGTAATTATTCCCGATGATGATTCCTATTGAATTCCAGCAATATCCGTTAACAATTGACATAGTTATGGAATTAAAATAGTTAACTATATGTTCCAATGCCACCTTTCTGTCGAGTCACTATCTTACCGAACTTCTCTTCACTTCCGTTTAGCAACTCAAAACACGTTTCTGACCGAACAGACATTCCTAAGCGGGCAAACCTACCGTGTTTTTGAAGATTATAAAACTGAGCTGCCATTCATGCGTTTTCCGTCTCTGCGTTTCTGAGTTAATGGTTTAGTTAAAATAAATATTAATGAATGTGTGCCGTTTCATTATCTCTTCTTTTCCCTATCTATGATCGTTCTACATGGTGTTCTTTTTACGGAGAATCTTCCAATTCGTGTTGATAATTTGTTTACCTGTTAGTCGGGTTTGTACTTTATCTGAGTAGTCATGTTTCTAGTTTCTTATTGCTTCATTCTTTTCTTTTGCAGACGACTGCTACCCGTGGAAGAAGGATGTCATGGACGACTTTTTAGCACCCGTTAAAATACAAATCATATATTAATACGATGGGTTATACGTCACTCTTCCTGCTATATTTTTTTGCTCAAATAGTTTTGGATGTAATGCATCGATTTGTCAGTTTTGTTAAGATGTAAAACATGTTTTTACATCTCACTATTAAAATATCGATTTGCGTAATTAATTTTGTAAAAAAAATCATTCAAATCTTGTTATTGTGCAAGCATAATTTATGTTCGTGGATGAACTTTTTTAGCCTACTTTCTATTACAAATCTAAATCCAAGTCATTCTTGATCCCGGTGGTCATCCGTAACCTGCATGGGTATATTTCACTGATACAATTGGCTATATATGTAAATCAACAAATAATGTGATCTCATACCCATATATTGTATGTGCAATCTTGGTGAATAAATAGAATACGAAATTTCCTCCTGGTAAATACCAAGTTATCAGAATTGCAATGAGACCATCATTTCTGATTGAAAATATAACATACATGGTGTTAATATTGAGAAGACAGACTAAGAACAGCATTGATAATTGGCTAATTTTGGTGGTGCAGTTACATACGTTTTAGAAGGAGCTGTGGCAGAGTGGTTCCATGTTTAACGCAATCGGCTTCCATTCGTTTGTGTGTGGGTTCCAGTCCCGAAATGGGCTTTTCAATTCCCCACAGCTCATGAAAGCTTGAGGTAATGACAGTAAGTGTAATAAATCGAACCATCCTGGTTGCGAGTGGAACTATTTACATCACATGTCACTATATGCAGTTTAAGCATTTATAAGAGTCACTTCTTCTTCTTCTTCAGTCTTAGGTGGAAAGTGGAAAGACCAATATCAAGAAATGAATTCTTAAAAGAGGTCGACAACATAGTAGGTCGTAAAAATAACTTCTCCAAATCCACAACAAACATTAGGTCCAAATACTTTATAACTCTGGTAAAAACGCGCTTGGGGTACGGAGGTACAGTCTGGGATCACCACTTTCAATCTGACGTTGAATTCTTTGGAAATAGACTTGATAAAAGAAGATTAAATAGTAAATTAACCATTTTTCATGAAGCTAGACTAAAAAAAGTTGTCATTCCTACTGAACATCTTATCTTCAAGCGACTAACTACATGACTAGGTGACAAAGGCGAGGGATGCGAGAGAAATTTAACACCAGTAGATGCACACATTTTCTCCTTCTTTCCCTCCACTACTAAAAAATAGAACAACCTACCTGGAGATATAATGTCTTGTGAGGGTAAAGATTTATTTATATCACATTTTAACAAGCTGAACCTCAAAACAGTTGTCTTATCATAATGGAGCTAGGAAAGTTAAAAAACGGGGGTCTATACACGTTTTTTTTTAGATCGACAAGTGATACTTTTCTTATAGTATCATGTGTTGCGGATCGTGTAGCGATATATATTTTTGACTTAAAGCCTAATTTTGCGTTCTTGAAGATTACAAATTGAGCCGTCGTCGTTCCGTTTTACAGTCCTGCGTTTAGCCGTCGTTGTAGCGTTTTTTCCGTTTTCCGTTCCGGCGTTTTAGTGTTACTTTGTTGATGTAAAAGAAATATTAAATAATACTCTCACCCTCTGTCCTAATTGGCAAATCTGTCTTAAACGTTAGGAGAACGAGGCATCTAAGTATCTATTATTAGTGTTAACTACTTTTTCTACTATATACAGATTTGTATCCATCAACAACTCTGTATGAAATATACGTGGATTTAGGTTCTGTAGAGAAGGCAAGGTACTTTTTATTTGTACAATCTTTCCTTTCCCTTTTTAACTCATGTGCATTTTGAATTTCAAATCTTTTTTACCCTGGTGGGCTTCGAAGTATTTTTAACCCAGCTGCCAGTTGATTAAAACTCATTTGGAGTTATCAACATTGTATAAAAAGAAGAACGTCACAGTTGCCTCGGGTTACGCAATAAAGATGTCTAGACATGATTAAATACAAACGGTTGACCCTTTCCCTTTGTATTGATAGCAACTAATCTAATAAACTTACGATATGAATTGTGTTCCCAGACAGAAGCTTGGATTGAAGATTTAATTGAGATTATTTATTACAGG
>JAUUEB010491084.1:0-10691 GCA_032362205.1 Clione limacina | reverse complement strand
TTGCTAAAAATATTCAACATTTTTAGGTTTTATTCAAGAAACCATGGGTACCGCTTTTTTTGAACCAGTAGGTATGTCTCAGTTATTGTTATTAAATTGCATATGCCATCTTTTCCCCCTACTTTATACAGATAGGAGCATCTCCTGGAATTACTTATTTTATTTTAACAAACTTGTGTTACAAAAGGTTATGAACTAGGCTGTTTTTAGAAAAGCATTGTACTCAAGAGCCCAAATACCCTACTCCCTGGGCATGAGATGAATGAGGGACATTTTCTGGGCAAACTTACATCCTTTGCTTCAGCTTCCAATTTCTCCATTGTCACAACAACATCCCCATCTTCATCCACATTGTTAAGGCCTGGGGATAAACTTGAGCCAGGACTGCTTGAGCCAACAGGAGACCTCATCTTCTTGTACTGAAACAAGCCAGGGACATTGCACCCAAGGTTAGCCCAAAAACACTCAGCTAACACTCAAATAGTCCAAAAAGTGTTTGTAATGTATTCTCTCCATATTTTACCCCAAACAGTTTTAATTTGTTAGATCACTAAATCATTATTTGTGATTTCATGCACAAAAAAGACAGTTTACAAAAACTCTTTTTTTTAAAAAATAATGGCACTAGTTCAACTATTAGCTACTCCAAAACACAGCAAGAAGTTAAAACTCATTCATTTAGAGACTAAAGTGTGTCCAAAAAACAATTAAAAAAATAACAGTCAAGAAAATCAAACATATTTAAATATTAGACCTGCCAACCTACAAAAACACCTAAGGGGGATTTTTGAATAAAAATTCAGGATTTTCTAAAAAAATAATTACAGGAACAGATCAATATATAAAAGTTTGCAAATATATTCAGACAACTTGTGTGTAAGATGAAGAGAGGCAGATATAGTTAATCTTTACCTCAAAATTAATGGGAGATATAAAAAAAGCTTTTGATATCTCTGTACTCTCTAATTTCACTATCTCAATTGGTTATGCTTTGAAAGGGGAAATAATTCCATGGTTGAGAGAGGTAATAACAAATTGTTAATCAATATCAAAAAGAAAACATTTTGACCCCTAAAGCCATAGAATGTACCAAGAACATTATAGAAAAAAATAATCCCAATTCATGATTTAAATTCTCAAAACAATGTATGAAATATCCACCCAATGTAAGGCTGATCCTAAGTTTAAAAAACTAGATCCAAACTAAATGTTAAGCCGATCATCAGAGATTTAAGTTTACTTATTGCTATAAAACACTTGATGTTTCTCTATTCTCTATCCGTCTTCAGAAGGTACTCTTAAATCAAAGACTGTAAGAGTGATAGTTGGTAGGAAATTTGATTCCAGCCCCCCGTTGGCACCTATGGCAGCTGCTTGTCCATGAAATTTCCTACAATACAAGAGATTCTTAACATACGCAATCATAATCATCCATTTCAGATAGGACTAGGTGCTAGATCCTGCCAACCCAAGAGGATCTGGGGATGCACTTGTTCACTGATAATGAAACCTATAATTTAACAAAGTACCTTAATCACATAACATGAACATCTATGGTACATTTCCATTTCAGGCTTATTTATTAGTTCATTCTTTTCTTATTCTAAAACGTATTATTAAATTCTATCTATTTCCTTTGGCAAAACTCAACTGACACAAGTTTTCCTTAACCTCTCAATTATGATTGTCAACGACCAAAACCCCTAAATGAATATTAGATCTCATAGCAAGTTGAGATAAATAACTTTTTTTGCATGCTAACCACTTTTGACTCCCTTTACTTTTATATTGCGCTCCATCAATTTTCAAATGATAAAAAAATAAAAATAAGTTTTCAGTGTTTACATGCAACTAAAAAAAAGTATTATCAAAAGTGTGCAGCATGCTTGAAGTTGCAGTTAATAAAAAATGATATTGATTAAAAAGACAAATACAGCATGTCAGGATTAAAATGTGAGATCTTAGATAAACTGGCAAAATCATTATGGTTAAATAACAAAAGATGCACATACATAAGCTTTATTAAAAAAGAAAAAAGAAAAAAAGAGGCAAAATGTTTCAAAGAATTATGAATATCCTTTGACATTGATTCCTCAAGAGATACAATAATTTCATTATATGTTGTATTAGGCATGAGGCTCAGTCTGCCATTAACAAATAGATTTTTGAATAAAAGCAAATTACCTGTGGATTATCCAGGGCTAGAGCATTGATTTTATTCCAGGCATCATCTCTCTGTTTATGCTTTTCTTTTTCTCTGAAATGTGTCATCACAATTCAAAATGAATAAATGGGTGTACAAAAGTAAAGGAGAACAAGTTCACTTTAAAAAAGAAGAAAAAAAGTAAAAATTAATTATTTTTTCCCAAAGCAAAAGCCTGATAAAAACAAACAAAATCCAAAGTATCTTTTATCTTTATCTTAAATAATGACAATCATCAATAAATAACACCCACACCGACCAGTACCTACAGTATGATAGCAACCAGCCTCTACAACACAAGTTAGGGGTGATAAAAACCCTACACCACAGGTGCCAGATGCTTTGCTCCAATGAACAGCTGAAACTGAAGGAACTGGATCACCTTATACAGGTGCTCACCGTGTCAAGGTACACAAGGGGAGCATGGGATCGAGTCACCAAGAATACTCCCACCTCATCACCCTCTCAAAGGAACACCTCTTCTTCTGCAGTCCCCAAGGGTAGCATCACCCTCCCCTACGTTGGACCCGTTACTGACGCAGTTGCCAGGAGCATCAGAAAGGCTGGTGTACGAGTTCATATCAGGTCTTCTAACACCATAAGAAGTAGATTAGTGCACCCAAAAGATAAACTGGACAAACTAGAGCAGGCGGATGTTGTGTACAAAATCCAATATAACGACTGTCCTTCCTCCTATGTCGGAGAAACTGAGAGAAGACTTAAGACAAGAGTGAGTGAACACCAGCGTACCTCCTCTCTCGTTGGTCACCATGCTGACTACAATAAGCACAATTTAGACAACAGCTCAGTTTCTGTACTACACAAGGAATCCGACTGGTTCAGGAGAGGTATCGCTGAGGCAATACACATTCAACAAGAAGGGCCCAACCTCAACCGAGGGAGGGAACGACACAGCCTGCCCCCTTCTACCAAGCTGTTTTGTCATGTGACCAATCATCGTCAGGTCACATGACAAACAGTTCAAGCTGATGAAGCTGACCGGATGTTTGGCGAAAGCTCCTGAAGACTTTCAACAGTAAACTTTAATGGTAAATGTTTTAAATTTACTCATAATTTGTTTTGTTGTTTCAATGTTAATTTTGAATGCCTGCTTTGTTTCTATCTTATATTAATAAAAAGCTTAAAATTTCAACTTAAAGGTCTTTGCATTTTGTGTGCGTTATACAAATTAATATTTTGTTTACAAGATATTCTTTTTTTTGACTGTCAACAATTAGAAAGGTTTGTTCAATTGAACTTTGAATGGCACAAGAGGAATACTCACTTTTGGCGTTCTACTTTGTACTGCTGTGTACAATCATCAAAAAGTTTTTGATTCATCTCCATAAACAGCTTGAGAGCATTGTATATCAAACCATGAATGGTTCTGTAAGGAATACAAATTTAGAGTTAACAAAAAGTAAGCTTTCTTTTACCATGGATGTGATTCAATAAACTAAAACTTCACTTTAACAATAAATATCTATAGTTTAAAAAAAAATATGAAGCGTGTTTCATGTGTGTGTCATGTTGACTAGAACTGTATTTATAAAAAACTATTTGCGTTGTGTGATTGTGTTTTTTAAAGATTCATGAAAAAAAAAAATATACAAAAATATGATAAGTACCATATATCTATATGTATTTCAGACATGTTTACCCTAAAACTACAGAATCAAACTCTATCTATGGAAAATATATGAACCATAACTTTCAACCATAATGGAGGAGGAGTGGCAGCATGAGAAATATAAATAGTATTGAATTGTGATAAAATGATATTGAAACCATAAGTAAGATCTTACAGAATGATAATTTCAAGATAGTACCATTCTGTTACACTTGGATTAAGTGCCATAAATAGCAATATTTCACAAGTTTTATTTTTTTTGGTCACCGTCTCGGATATGAGGTGATTTTGATGAAATGACAATTAAGGAAAAAGAGAGAAAGGTCAATTTTATATGTCATATAAGACACAGAACAAAAACATTGTGTATGGAAAATACCATATAAATATCGCATATATGAACTTCAAACAAAATAACAATAAGCATGCAACATGCGGCACAAAACTTAGTGCAAAACACCAAAAGTACATGAAACATAACCAAGTGATAATAGTTTCAAAGCAACCTCAAAAATTCAATCTAATTCAATTAATTATAATTAGTTTTATCAGTTCTTGGTAGCATAGCGGAATTTGGGCCCTAAAGGAAATTCCAAACACAAGAGCAGCTCATTTTGACATAATAAACATGATCATAGAGTATTAAAAAAGTAAGAAAACAAAAAAGTAAGAAATAAGATAGAATTAAAACTTTTATGACATTTTATAGATCTAACACCTGCAAATGACTCATTAGTAAACAAGGGCTCTCTCACTATCTCCTTTCTCTATCAAATATTTGAATTAATTGTTTACAATTACAAAAAAATTAAAATGCCAAGGACAACCTAAAAATATCAAGGTGGTCTATGTTGAAAATTTGTTGTCCGGAAAAATTTAATCTGTAGATCAGTTGGCCAGAGAATTTCATTGGAAGATTTGGTAAAAACTCTCAAGTTGTCACATGACTTCTTAATATGAAGTTTAATCTAGCCATCTCTTGTAACCATCTACGTTATATTTTATTGCTCATGGCACCACAAAATTCAATATAATATTATGCCATTGATTTTCCCACTCTTTCATCACTCTACTTTACTGTCACTTTCTAAGTTTTTATTATTTTTGAGTAAACATCATATCCTGGCAATAGTACCAAATAACATCCAATCATAAGTTGCATAGTTGTTTGAAGTTTATAAATACCCTGTAATATTTTCAATTATTTCTAGAACATAACATAGACACACACAAAATTTAAAAAAAAAATGAATATTGCTTTCTAAAAAAGGAATAAACTTTTATTTGATGTTTTTAACGTTCCATCAACGCATAGTAGGTTATATTGCACTACTTAGCTATTTGTACATGCAGCCACACATAGGATGTAAGTAGGATTTAAGGAGCACCATAACTCTAGTAAACTGAAACAGGGCTGACTAGTCTTAGCATGGGTCACTTTATGCCCAGCATGACAGCTACTAAAATACCAATTTTAGAAACTCTTAGTTTTGACCTGGCCATCTCCAACAACCAACCTTATAAACAAACACCATTGAACAACTTTGTGTGGGGCTTGACTCTTTCTAGTTTTGCAAGACTTTTTACCTACAAAATGTTTTGTACACAGTATTAAGATTCCTTGGTGCAGCAGTTATGGGTTAAATCCAGCAACACATGTTTTTATTTCTGTGGAATAGACTTTAAACTAATTCACTAATTGTGTTCTAATAAAAATGACATCTTCTTGGAGTGAGTGTCTTACTTGTTCCAGTGCTCCTTACTGCGATACAATGCAGGGAACATGATGGGAAGGATGGTAGAAGCATTGTCACTGATCAAACTCAGTATGTATTCGTTGTTCCAAAAGTACAGAGCCCGCTCCGCAACCTATGAGAATACAAGTGTCGTAATGGCAGGACCATATAAAAAATAGAAAAAGCAGATTGAAAACACAAAAAGACAACATTAAAAAACTAAGATTGGATCACAACACATAACTCTTAAGGTACACAAAATCACAAAGCGGACAAAAGCAACATGCTGAGATGGGGGGAAAATAACAGAACTGTAAGTTGTTAAGTGAATCATATTCTTACATCCTTTTCATGACCCATCTGTTGTCACAATGCTGGCCTCCTTGCAATCTGACCCAATTACACTTTTAAACTTCTTTGAAACACCTATGATTAAACAATTATTTATCATTGACCAAGAAGAAACAATCTCAAGTCCAACATCTTTATTGACCCTACTCTCAGTTCACATCTTTATCGTTATCCTACTCTCTATATCATCTTTGTGTCGACTTACACTTTGTAAAAAAAAAGTGCTGTTTAAAATACAAAGGTGGAGGGAAATTCTTCAGGTGCTATCGCCAAAACTCACCTTAAAGGAAACATGCTGTCATAAACATGCAATTTTTTCGTCGCATGGAAATTTTCTTCTTTTCTTCAAAGAATAACAAACGGCTATTGAAGGATTAAAAGGGAAGCAAAATTATGATTTTTGGATGATAAATCCCAGTATTTCATAAGCGTTGTTTCAAAATAACACAAATTGCTAAAAAAAAATAGTTTCTATTAACCTAGAAGAAGATTGAAAGCCATCTAAATGAAATTGTGGTGCCCACCTCTACAATTTAAAAGATGTAATAACAGGACATAAGTAGTTTCAGGTTAACTCTATGCTCACTTTACTGAGCTGTATGATGACAATTGACAATGAAAGCAATTCAACATTTGCCATAGTCATCTAATGTAAAAAGTAACTTAGGCAAATGCTCAATGTGCTCAAGTTTACATGTCAGATCTTTAGGGGTAAACTAAAAACAATATCACCACAGCTTGGTTTTCAACTTACTTTCATTCTTGAAAATGTACATCTAGGGTAACATTTTAAGATGTACCCTATAAGAGAGCAAGTGGAAACAATACCAAAAACAACAAATGTCAGAAAAATGTGAAGAAATTATATTACAAGAAAACCAGATGAGGCAAATGCAATAACAGTCCCACCATAACATAAAAATGTGCACAATACAAAATAACTTAAAGGAAGACAAAAGTTCAAGATTAAGACAAAATATCTTTCTGTAAAGGTCAAGTAGACTATCATGCACAAGGTGTAACAAGGGGTTTACAAGAACTGTTCAGTCACAAGATGAGAAATGGCATGGGCAGCATTGATATTGACATGAAGCTGCAATGCTGCATCTTACTTGTTCCAATGCTGTTGAGTCTTATAAAGAGCAGGGAACATGAGAGGCAGAACAGTGCCTACATTATCCGATATAAGACTGAGAATATACTCGTTATTCCAATAGTATAAGGCTCTTTCTGCCACCTGGGTAAAAATTAGAAAGAGTAAAAAGTCTTGAAAGGACATCTTAGATAAATATACAGTTTGTTTGTTTCAAACGCCCGCTAAAAAATCAGAGAACTGATCTTTGTGTTAATATCAATATCTGCTTCAAACACTCAAGCAGAGGTCACTATCGGACTTCAGAAAGTTCCTACTATTTAGACTGTTAATATGAAACATATGTATAATGTAGTATATAAAGTATGGCAACAATGCTTCCCCTGCTTGTGAGATATAGGGTTAAAACTGATGATATACTTTCTCTCATCTATGAAAAAGAGCAATATGAAAATATCTTCGCTGTGAAACAAAGATATTTTTCCCATACTAAATCAATGTTATCTCAAACTCATTTCAGAAAATTATTGAAAACAAGATTCTTTTCTTATTTCCAGTATCCCCTGAAAAAATAATAGAGTGGTTCCACACCTTTCAGGCCATGCATCAAGTGAAAGTAAATATTTTACTCCTTTTTTGTAAACAAACCATTATCGTATCGAATAAAGTTACTATGGCTATTCAGATAAGAGCTTTTTAAGGTTAATTGGTCCTAGCGCCTAGCATAAGTTATGCTAGAAACGCATTTTGAGTGTAATTGTCTACACAAAGTTAATAAACTCCCAATTATAAAATTGAACCAACTTTCCTTATCCAATGATCTATTTTCCATGTATTTATTTCTTCATGATGAAAGATTTATATATTTTTTTTTTGCTTTGGTACTTTCGAAAATTCTTATTCTGTCCTTTTGGCCTCACATTCTTCATCTTGGATAATATTTCAGGCCTCTTCCATTTCAACTTAAATTTAGTTCTCATTATCCTCCTTTTTTCTTCTTTGAACTAATTCAAACTGAAAACCATTGGTTCTATGCCTATACATGTGAGTACAATCTTGCCTAATTAAAAAAGTATGGATTTAATCTGCCATTATGGCCACTAAAGGATCATTTTTGTCTCATTCTTAACTTGTGAATGTACTCTCACCACCAGTGAACCAGTCTTGTTAAGCTACAGACTTAGGCAAATATATCTTAAGCTTATCACAGGGTTAAACCTTAAGTGTGGGTAGTCAGAAAGGTTTTGTAAGCGCCTGGAGAGGAATAATAAACATGACACCCAGAGGCTTAGTGCTTAGCTTTTGTTTGACCAAATCTGGGAATATCAAGTGTTTTCAGCTTTCAAATCTAACAATTCTAACATACATTTTGTTGTCATCTGGCATAAATATTGTGTAAAAGAAGTATGTGCCATGACTAAGTTCCTTGATATCATTAAGTCAATTGACTTCAAAATATTTCAAACTGTGAGCAGAATTGATATCTCACTCTGATGTTAAGAGTTCTAAAATATATATTAATATTAAAGGGGGTAGCTGGTTAGCCGTTAAACCTGGAAAGGCATTGAACCACTCTAGATTCTAAAAACCTTACAGAATAAGTTATTATTTTTTACGCATTGTAATAAGTTAATAAAAATTGATATGTACCTGGAAATGTGGACTTGAAACACATTTGGCCAACTGCTTGAACAATGGCTCCATGACTTTGGTGAACTCTGCAGGTTCTATCACATCTAAGATCTCCTCAAGCTCATTGAGAAACATTACCTGCAAGTGAGGTTAAATTCAAGGAAAAGGGTTGATTGAAATAAATGCCATTTAGTAAAAACCAGATTAATCAAAGTCCAGGCACACAGAAATGGCAATTAGCAACACCAAGAAAAAAATGTGTGTATTCATTGCGTATTTAAGTGCTACTCTAGATAAAAGAATAAAAAACATCCTCATACAGTTATCCTTCAATTCATGAAGTTTTTGATATTATCATTTAAAATATAAGTGATAATCCTTGTCATTTTAATCTGCTTAAAATAACACATTCAAACTGTACCTCATAAAAGATGTGCCGATTGACAATTTGAGATCCAAACTTGTATATGAAGTGGTCAAAATGCCCTTTAGATCTATTGCCACCAGGTGCCAATAAAATGAAACTATAACATTTCTTGACGCAGTATTTCAAATAACTGACAAATTGACAGTTGTTTTTTTACATGTGGTCAGAACAGTGAACAGGTCTAATCAGTATAGACAAGGAAGATTTATCCAATGATCTCTAGGTGTCATTCAGGTCATGTTCATAAAAAAATCATGAGCAGTAATCAGCAGCAATTCTCTATATTTTGCCAAAAAAGACAAACATTTCAAGCTGATGAAGATGACCGGATGGTTGACTAAGGCTCCTGAGAGACTTTCAACTATAATCTTGATGGTAAATGTTTTAAATTTACTCATAATAAGACACACATGTCTTTTTCAAATCACCTAGGCACAAAAGCCTCCATCCAACGAACAGAAGATGAATTGTTGAAATACCAGTGTAAAAAAAATAAACTTACCTCTTTTGGACTGTGAACTTTGGGCCAAAACTTCAATAAACCCATGATGACCTGAGGACAAAATTAATCAAATGAGCCACAGTGTCATAAGTGAGGTAATCCAACAAGAAATTCATAGTGCTTAATCCTTGACAGTCCGAATCCTCCTATGTTGCCATTTAAATTGCCTTATCTTCAGTCCATATTTCATGTGTCATCATTTCTTGCTAAGTTGTAAAGAAAGTCTTGCATGCAGGATTTCATGGTAGTTCCTAACAGATCCAAACTAAGAGTTCTCTTCCCTTTGATCAGAGCACTAGTTGTTCATCCTACCCAGTCATTTTTTCAGTGTGAAGAAAGTCCTTTTTATTGGTAGTCTGAAGTACAAAGATGAAGAAACTTTTCTTCTAACTTGATCAGCTTTTAAGAGATGGATAAGAGGATACTGAACAGGAGGAATCAGATATATTGAAGTTCAAATCAATCAAAAGGAATCATGACAAAATCATGACAACATAGGATACGTTCTTGGGCATTGTAGGGCAGGATTTTCTGTTTGCTGATGTTATTCCACTCTTCTATGAGGTATTGTTCAGGGATTCCATTGAGTTTTGACAAAAAATATGGATTTTTCTTACGAACAACCGGGGGGTCAAGGGGTCTAAGCCCCCTTGTTGGGTTATGGGGGCAACAGGGAAAATTTTGTGATTTTACACCGAAAAGGGCACTGTTTGGGCATACAAAGCAGGGTTTGATAAAATGTCAAACCTTTCTGCGAGCAGAGATTTTCAGACCCAAACCTTTCTCCAAAATCATTTACCATAAGATGAGGTTATGTGTTAAATTTAAGCTATATATGAACATAAGAAAAATATTAATTTAAGGGAGGGGGCATACATAGTCAGGGGCCTCTATTTTGAATGGTGGCCCTAGAATTTTAAAACTGAAATGAAGTCACCACTTTATTCTTAGTAAAAATGTTATTTAAGATTTGTACCATATAGTTGGAGTATATGAGCCTCCTTATTTTTCTTTCAACTTTGACATTATTAAGGGGGGGGGGGTAATTTGAACCCCCAACTCATCTGTCCCTTGAGACATCATCAAATAAGTTGTTGTGCTGCTCAAGTACCATAAG
>JAUUEB010491073.1:0-10692 GCA_032362205.1 Clione limacina | reverse complement strand
AAGAAGAAGAAGAAGAAGAAGAAGAAGAAGAAGAAGAAGAAGAAGAAGAAGAAGAAGAAGAAGAAGAAGAAAAGGAACATGCCAGTAGTACAGATATCATTGTCTGCAACATTGCCCCAATCCATTGTTATTTTGTATAGAAAAGGGAAACGAGATGACGCAGAAGAAAGTGACAAGTGTGGTGAGGTTGTGTGTAAGATGACTTTCTTGCAAAGAAAACAGTATTGTGGACGAAGACAAAGATATACAATATCATCAAATTGTTAGCATTAGTAACTTATTCCTCCTGCCATTGAGCTGAAATATGAAATTTAACGGAAATTTCCCGTTAATATGTTTTAAGTGCATCCTTGAAGTCCACTGCATCAGTAGGATGACGATCTGAAATATGTAATAAAGTAATAAGGATGAATACGAAATACATTCATAAAATGTCAAATAATTGCATCTACATGAATTGTATAATTCGAAATACCTCTTTAGTATATAAGTCATCGTATTTCAAAGTTTCAGCCAAATCCATCAGATGACATTACAGAAAATCGTCACAGGGACACACACAAAATTCAGTTCATGTCTTATATTACAATTGCCTTTGAGACGTTTGTCCAGGGGTTACTCGTGAATTTCATACTAATAACTGGGAAGCGCCCCAGCTAAAAATTCGACTTCCCCTATGGATAAACCTTGATATCTAGAATGAACTTAACATTAAATGTGAACAAAACAAAGCAAACAATCAATAGTTTCGGGTGAAGACCCTTGCTCGGGACAAACCGCAACAAAACAAATGACATAAAGAACATATCATGTGATTGAATTTTTCCATTAAATAGTAGTTTAAAGACTTCCTGGTTATTTTTCATTTAATCCCTGCCACGTTAAGTCACCCTCATTCCTCTGAGAATGGAGACTTTCAAACATTTATGAATTGAAATACATAATACAATCAATCGCTGACATCAACAAATTGAAATTGGTATTATATTAGATGGGGAACGCAGTGGACGTTGTACATCCTCTGGACGTGTACTGCAACTATAGTAAGGGTATTACACAGATCGCTATACTTTGTTTTATTAACTTTCTTTTGGATAATTTAAGGTACAAAATCAAATGTATCTAAAAACTTGTTTTTATTTTGACGAAATTCAAACTCTTAAGGCGCATGACATCATAACATGCTCAAATCGATACAAAAATGTATAAAAAGCACACTGTATTAGTGATTGATCTAGGTCAGATTGTGTCACATGATAGTAACATAACGAATGCTTTCCTATCATATTATATATCAACTGTCATGTTACCATATCGATCTTATACAAAATGACGCTATTCACAATCCTATACACTCTGTTAACAAAACTACTTGGGTGGGTTAAGGGTACTATCAATCTATCTAAATGACCAATAGTAATGGGCGTAACGCCATAACGTCAGTGTCCGAACGGTCAAATTGTCCACTTTAAAACCATTTTCACCCCAATGATAAAGATATGATCAGACATCCCCCGTACAAGTGGTAATGTGTGGTAATTATAAGACGTGTGAGGTGAAAGCTTTTTCAGTGTTTCCAAATGTTTGGTAACACTGGCGTAAAAACATCGTTGTGGCAAAAATAACGTCAAATGAGCAGGCACCTAGCCATGATAATAAAATAAGGGGGGGGGGGAGACGTTAGGTTGGTCAACTCAATTGCCCAATTTTTGAATATGAGTTATAAACTGTGTAAATAGTAAGCATCTTTTCTCGCCTCCGTCCGAGCGTGTCCGTAACAAGTAAGAAAGTAATGTGCCCTCAAAATATTGAAAAACGTGTTATCCAGTTTCTCACATAGCATCCCTAAATCAAGGAATACAACCAGAAGGGTAGCCAGGATTTTGACAAAGAGGGATGCCTACATTGGCTTTGATAATTGTTTGAAAAATTTATTATATTAGTTGCAAATTTAGAGCGTTTTGGACCCCAAAGAGGGAGGGACATTCCCCTGACTACGCACCTTAAAACTACAACTACAAACTTCAAGTACAATTTATATATTATCTCACTGTTATGAACATCTACATCACTCATGTGCGTCTTAGGGAAAATACAGATTCCTGTTTTTGTCAAGATAAGAATAATTTAAATGTGTGTTTGCAAACTCTCTTTTCTCACTAGCCACTTATTGAGTGTCACAGTCCTCATTTATAATTAAATAGTTACATGAACTAAAATGCAAAATGTTCCAGAAAGACAAAGGAACAGAAACAAACAAAAACAAACAATTATAAAGCTCTTTTTAGTGGACCATTTATCACGGTTCTATGAAATATCTTTTCGCAACGACCTTATTTTGATAAAACTCCGCCTGTGCTTTTTTAAGGCAATAAAAGAGTAACACATTTTCTTCTTGTGGATAACATTAGAGCACGTTTGCAGAAATACGAACACAGTAAAAGTCAGGCGCGTAGCCAGGATTATGAAATGGGTAGGAGGACAACCTTTGACAATATTGAATAAATTGCCACAAAGTGTAAGTTATAAATGGGTCAAATTAAGAGCATTTTGGATCTCATATTGGTGGGGGGCATTCCCCCATGTCCCCTGGCAACGCGCCTGGTATAGGTGTTTGTCCCGATGATCCACAGTTCTCTACTCATAGTCATTGTTCTGTATTCTTGAAAGAATAAGTTCCCAACTTAAGACATCTTATTTATAGGTATTTATAGTTAAGGGTTCCCTTCTATAAAACCATAGCCAACTAACTAACGCCACTTATCTGAAGCGCTCATTCCTGTATTCAATATTCTTAGGGCCTTATTATACGACCCTCGATAAGATAAAATGCTTTATCGTTATTAATTGTTGCTACTCGTCAAAAGTCGCCCCATGCTCACATGTCACACATATTATTAATCTAATTATGTTTGTATTTATGTCGCCTCAGTATGTTGATGTTGACGTCCGTTGAACAAAAAGTCTTACTTTATGAAAACTTTGTGATATTTTTGTTTTTGTTAAGAAGTATAACTGATGCCGTCTTGATACCACACTCCGCTCACTGTACACTTGGTGTTAATTAACATAATCAGAGGTTTGTTAGCCGCTTTATCATCGCTTATCATCGTACAGATCTCGTTTAACTTGGACACTGCTCCTCTCTTACTACAAAGCAACGCACATTGTTAGTTTTATTGTTTCATGATAAGGTTACTTGCTTTATTTTAAAACCCTGTGACGAACCCTGGCCCAAATTAAATTCATTTCAAATTTATTGTTTTATGTTTTTATTTTTATTTTCATTATGTGGGACGATACACAATGTGATGATAGATGACGTCATGTCAACATTTATCTTACGTCAACAAGCGACAAAAATTAACTTGACTCTGATTAACACATCTATACTGTCTATGATTTGTGTGAAAAGATGTGATGTCTGTTAATTAATAACATCAATGACGTCATTACGAACGTTTGAGATTTGTTATGTATTAATTGATGCGAAGTAGACGACTTTGTTTTTAAATACTTAAAAGAACAAGTTCAACTTTTGTGAATGTCATTAAGCGTACTTTAGAGTATGGGTGCTTTTTTAAATTAAAAAAAATCATAGATTTTTGGTTAGCCTGTTATTTTTTGTGAAGCTAAATTTTAGTAACCAACTTATAACACGCTTTCATGTCAATTATTTATCTTTTTAGAATGTTATCTACATAATATAATTCAAAATCCATTTATTCATTTATGTGTGTGTGTGTGTGTATGCAATGGGATAACAGCCACAGTTTTAACTCAATCGATCTGAAACTTTTACAAGATGTTGGTTAACTTTCTGGTGACAATCAGCCGACTAGAGGTCTACAGGGTGGATAAAAAGTCAGCCAAATTCGTGTTTCTTTCTTATGTATCCTTCCAGGGCAAGACCGAATACTAAGCTACAAAACATTGTGTTGACTACTATTAGCGACGTAAGGGCAACAATTGATTTAAGATTGTGTAAACCTGGGCAACGCCAGGTAAACCGCTAGTATTATATATACTGGTCAATATTCTCTAGTAGTCTAATGGTTAGTGTGCAGGTTCAAGACTTACATATTTTGCCCTTTTTGACTTGGTGTCGAGCTTCGAAACTGAATTTCCACTGTACATATATTTGCTCAAACAAAGCGGACCACAACTATTATACGGTTTAAGACAGCGAATTAATACCAACCAAATTAACGACGAAGGTTGCCAAATCGTTTGCTTCACGTGATGCTAAAAATTGTGCAATACCCTGATATAATACATAAAGTAATAAATGCAAAATGCATGAAAACTATAGGAAATATATTTCAACGTCTAATCTGACGTCAGAACAATATAATTCACAGTGTGAGATTAAGCCGATCTGGTCTTAAATGCCAAGCGGCGCTATACTATATTATTATAATATGATTGAATCTACACCATGCTCAGCTCTGCCACTTAAATTCTACAAAAGTCAAAAGATGTTTATTTACCATGGCGCCAAGGATGTCTATAAACGTTAAAGTTAAACCTAATGGTCTGATGATTGCATGTCAGGCATGTAAATCAAAACACGTTATGTGCAATATGAGACTTGACACGTCTGACAGATTAAGCGACAACAAAACGGTGTGAATTCATAAATAGATAAACAAATAAAGGAATTAGACGGATTACGATCACGTTTGCTTAATGAAAGGGTTACACCGACCCGTTACATTTTTTGATTTATGCGAGTGCTTTCGTACAATTCCGTTAATTTTGCGACTCTCTGCGTCTTTGAAATGTTGCGTGCGATGCCAAAAATAACTAGGTTCTTTCTTGGTGATGACGATCGTAATTTTCAGTTTGGCTGTGATTCTTGAAATAAGTTAATAATTATACAAAATAACCCCCCCCCCCCTCCTCGAAAATAAAAGAGAAACACCAAAATATTGTAATGAATTTCTCGTTTTGATTGGGGAATACATAAATTGAATTCTCAACAATCATTACAGCTTATTATTGTTATCATTATTCTCAAATAATTGTCTAATTTATTTATATCAGTAATGCTTTATGTTGCGGCATTAGGAATAAGGAAGTACTGAAAAGATCGTTGTAATTAACTTGATATATAAGTCCTAGATTAGTCTTCGTGACACGCGGTGTGCTTAAGTCAAGTTTCCAGTTAAATGAATGAGGCGATGCCTAAATAATTCGATTATGTTAAATATTGAGAGGGTATAAATTATTGTGGCGACGTGGTCTAGTTGTGTGGTAACCGACTGCCTGATGATTTAGTGAGTGTCTGGGTTTGACTCACTCCAGGTCATTGTGTTTTATCCTTTCTCATTCCACCAACGTGAAAATCTGTACTCCAAAGTAGTTGAATAGTCTTGTCAGGATGATAATAATTTGGGCATCTAACAGAAATCCTTATTGTAGGCTTTCACGTCAAGTTTTAGCGTACATACTTTTTTTTAATGGTTTGACGGAAGATCATTATATCACTTGAAATTGTTTGAGCCAGATTCAAGTAGATTGTTTTCAAAGATCTAAAACTGTGATTCTTTTCTGTATTTTTAAATAACATTGTCTTCTATCAAAAAAGTTAATTTTGGATATTTTCCTTTCCTACAGAGCGGTAATAAAAAAAACGTCACCAAATTAAGCTTTTCAAAT
The DNA here is from genome assembly GCA_032362205.1 of Clione limacina. Classification (NCBI taxonomy): domain Eukaryota; kingdom Metazoa; phylum Mollusca; class Gastropoda; order Pteropoda; family Clionidae; genus Clione; species Clione limacina. The sequence continues at coordinate 5,031 of JAUUEB010491073.1, read as the reverse complement.
TCCCCATTGTAAATAAAGTGTTAAGCCTTATTGGCCGATTTTATCGATTTTACCAAACGTGAACAACTAAGTCGCGTATCTCTCTATCTCTCTTCTACAGCAGCAGTTATTTTAAACGTAACTAACTATTTGTTTGTCCAAACAAGTTTTCCATTTGTTTCTTTGTTAATGACGTACATTCGAATAATGTTCTGATATAAGTTATTTTCCATATGTTCTTTTAGAATCTATTTGCTTTTCATTTACAACTAGAAAAAAATGAGTACTCGTAGAGAGTACTACCCCGATCACCAGACACAAGGGGACATAACTCTGTCAAAACTGTAATTTTTCAAAATATTAAATTCCAGCTTTTAGGGCTTAATTAATTATCTGTGCAAAATTTCAGATTTCTATCTTTGACAATGGCGCAAAAAGGAACTAAGACATATAGCAAAATATTCAAAAGAGCCATAACTCTGTTTTTCAATTGATTATTCGAATTATTTTGAAAGCTGGTGTTAGAGAGTCACTATAAGGGCCTCTTTGCAAGATTTCAGATTCTAAACCCTTAAGATGTGACCACGGCGTGTTTTTGCCAAATTAACAGATAACATTTAGCAAAAATACTCAATAAGGGCAATAACTCCGTCAATTTTTCTCAAATATTTCTGAATTTAAACAGCATAAATTATATTCCTGGTCTAGATCTTCCTTCCAAATATGAAAGAGATCCAAACAAAATTACTCGAGTTAACGCGTTAACAGACACACAGACAGACAGCCAGATACACACACAAAACGAAAAGATACCCCGAGTCACACTTTGTGATCGGGGAATAACGAAGAAATAGTGAAACAAAAGGAGGGGCCGTTTTTTGTTATGGCTTTGAGCCGGGGCAGCGGGGTAATCAGCTGGAGCCGAAGCCAAACCCGCAGTCTATCTGTGGCTCCGACTCCACTTCTTTTTTTTAAACAAAAGAGACCAACAGTATAGCCAAGTAAAGTTTTGTTCCTAGCAATACTAGAACTGTAAAACTTATTGGCATGAAATAATAATTTCTACAAAAATGACTATTTAGATCATTTAGTTCACATTATAAAAATATGAAGCCGCAGTTGGGGCCGGAGCCGACTTTTTGAAAAGTGCTGAGCGCACATTAAGACCACCAGCTCAAATTTCCTTTTACAACTAGCATATTAAAACAATATACTCACATATGTAAAGTATTGGAATGATTTAGTATTATTTAATTTAAAACTTAACAAGCTGAGCCTCACAGCGGTAACATTTTAAATAATGGTTAATTATTTTTCTTTCATGTACAGGCGAATTTTGAAATCATGAAATAGAGTGTGAGTCCTGAAGTCATTTCAATACGGCACGCATTATTTTCTTTCAATGAAAACATTGAGATTTTTCACCTAGAAAAATAAGTACTCGTAAGTAATACAACCACGAAAATCAGACAAAAGTAATAAAGAACATATAGCAAACAACTCAAGGGACATAAGTCTGTAAATATATTTTTCAAAAAATTGAAAAACCGTTTTAGACGGTTCCTAGAAAAGCCTGTGTGCAACATTTCAGGGTCTTACTCCAAACGATGTGTCCACTGTAACGTACATGAAAAACATAATTTAATAAAAGACATAATTCTGTCAAAATAATTTTTTTTTTCAAAAAATTATTGCCAAGAAGGAAATATACAACCACACAATATAATTGTTCGTCGGAATATTAATATTTTAAACTTATCGTAATTTCACCTTTTATTGGTAAGGTAATAACTTTCTGGTGATGAGTATAAAGGGACATAACAATTATAAAAAGTTATGTATTCACATTCCCGGTAATATCTCATTCAGACATGGAATAGGTTCCAAAACTTTCTGGGAACCTAGTTTATATGACCAAAATGTGTTTTTTTAAATTTGTGAAAAGGCAAATCTTTTTTATGCTGTTTAAAGAGCAAAGTAAAGGCACATAGCGCACAAGGCCATATAGTGCATCCGGGTGTACTCTCCTCTGACCTTTTTGTAAATGAGTGACAAATGGTGCAAACTAGAGCCTTTTATCAAAGAGTTCAGTCAAAAAGATGCCCCAATAAATAGAAAAAGTAAGATAGACAATCAAAAAACAGACAAAGTAGGCTGAAGACTTTGACAGAAAATGTCTAGCTAAAGGTTTTGGCAGAGAATTGTTAGGTCAAGACTTTAGCAGAAAATTTCTTGCGGAAGAATTTAGCAGACAATTTTTAGCTGATGAATTTGGCAGAAAATTCATAATTATATAATAAAAAGAATTAAAATGAAATAAATTCATTAAATTGTCATTCACATTCATGAAATCGTTGAGCTATTAGAATACCTCGCTGGGGCTAAAAATAAGCAATACTTAAAGAGCGCATTAACATTTAAAGGCTTAGAGCACTTGACATAATTCCAACATTTAACAATAATGTGTTTACATATTCAATGTCATTCACGCTGTCATCTTTCGTTGACTTAACTTGTCCAAATCATAATCACATCATTGTAAATACAAGAAAATAAAGCATAACTGTCATTTAAATTCAATTACTATTTTGCAATTATTACAATAAATTAACAGGGCTAGGCCGCTACTTGGTACACAACTAAGGAAATAATTGTAAGAGTTATTCTTAAGAAATGTACCTGGAAATAAAAGATATGTAAAAATATATATGTACATCATATGAACAATTTCAGCGCATATGCCACACCTAAATTACGATCAACGTACATTTTCATGAGAACAGAATAACGATTGTAAGCACCAAGGCCATTGATATGATAAATACATTTGAGATCAAAAATTGTCTGGCAATAATTATTTTCTGTGACTGAATAGCGTGGACATATATTTTTCCAGCCCATGCGAATTACTAACCAGAAGTAGCCTGAGGGTATGGCTTCTTTTCTTAAGTGAAGAACTGAAGTCTTCTCCATATGTAAAAGTAAATTGTTGGATGTGGCTATATCTGTATGTATTGCTGTATATTTTCTGATGTCATATGTTGTCAACTGTAACTCTGGCAGTATATTTATCTAGAGTACTTTCTGAAGTCGGATAGCCGACACTCTCTGGGTGGAAGGACGCACTAAAATGTGAAAACATGAGAGTGTTAAACAGTCGGCTAACGCAACATCAGTGCTTTTGGTTTACTCTTGACCAAGTTGATTCCGTCCGAGTTGAAAGCGGGCTCACGATACAAACAAACAAACTAAGCATAAGCAAATTCATCAAAAAGACACTGGGTATTGAATGAAATTGTAGGGTTTATACAAAATACGTTATTGTTCATATACAGGGTAGACAAAAAGAACAGGAAATTCATATTCTCTTTAATTCTTACACAATGGACACATAAATGAATTTGCATTCTGAGATAGTTCTGAAAGTGATATTTGACACACCACACCAGAACCTTATTAAAACGTTTCGGTTTCGATTTAATTAGGTAAGAATGGTTTAGATACGTTTCTGATTGAAAAATAGATTTAAAACCCGAGTAACAGTCTAGATGTTTACTATTTATTATTCTTGAGAACCATCTTTGCACATAACAATCTCTAAGGCGCTCTTTGACGAACCCCAAAAGCATTTTTTAAAGCCACGCCTTTCAATGTCTTTACATGTCTCTCAGCTATCTATCTATAATTCTGTCGCCAAAAGAAATGCTTCATATAAGTTCAAAATAAGTGCATACTGAATTAAGTGCCCGCGTGTTTTGGCACGTATAGTGCACACTTTAGGATTTAGGTACTTTTCCGTTGTTGATGTCTTAATCTTTGAAGATCGTGATAAATCAGCTCTGTGTCACCGATAAAAGAAAATGTGATATAAAAAGCTGACCCGTAGGCAGGATTTCGAAACGGGGGATCATGAATATTATTAGGGCTTGCAAAATCGTAAAAATTTGAAATGCAAGTTTGAAGATGAAATTGATTAGAGCAGGACGTGCTTTTTCGTCGTTACTTCGAACTCGAACAAGATCCTCTATCTCTTGCTGCTGCCATCGTGTATGCCCTTAGATGGTGCCCTTTTCTAGGTACCTAGTAAAATGCTAAAATTTCAAATAGGTGACCCCTTATAATGTTTGTTGGCCCCATAATTTACGAATATGACAAAAATAATGCAACATCTCAAAGCTAACATACCAGGCTCATACATTTTAACAAAATGAATTTTGAACCCGAATTCAGCAACTAGAATATATTATTATAATGATTCTCACAAATATATTTACAATCAGTTATGATATAGGTTTGATTGAAAACGGGATGTAGTTAATTGATTTACACAGGGGAAAGGGACCATCTCGGGGCACGGACCATCTTGGGTCACATCAGTGTAATTCGCTTGCATTCAATTTGAGGAAATTTGAGGGTTCACAATGTTGCATCTACATTTCTGATTTTGTACTGGCGAAAAATGAAATGAAAAAAAAGACCGGTGACGGTCAGTAAAGCCATGCGATTATTTTATAATTCAGCTAAGAATATAACCATGTTTGCACAAATGACGACGCTGTGGCAAGTTTTCTCTTAAAGTGATCAAAGATCCTTTCAACAAAAAGCTCCGTTTGCAAGAAAACATATTGTTCTTTTACTTTGTTTTTTGGGGGGATAAAGATACTGAAACTTAATGACTGCTTTATATTCTCGGTATAGGTAATAGCATTAAAAGCAGGGGGTTGGTTAATGCCGTGGCTTTACTGACCGTCACCGGTCTAATTTTTCATTTCCTTTTTGTTTAAACGTTCAAAAATAATTGAATTTGACAGAAGTCTAATTTTATCTAGAGTGACGTTACTGGAATTCGTAATGAGTTTTGTTTATGTATATGTCACAGGATCTCCCCCGATTAGGATCTGCGCCGATATCGGCCCAGATCCTAAGCATCGGCTAGGATCTGTGCCGATATCATTGAAAATATTCAGATAGTCGAGGCAACTAGATAATCTAGTATCTCCCCCGTTCCTATAACGTGCACGTTCATCATGTGAGAATAATAATGGAATCATC
>JAUUEB010491062.1:0-10692 GCA_032362205.1 Clione limacina | reverse complement strand
TTGTTTGCTAGATTTTGGTCCTTCTTTTGTTTGTTTATCCCTTTATTAAGGCCATCCGCCAGTTAAGGCCATTTTTTGGTCCCAAGGGTGGCCTTAATAGAGGGATTCTACTGTATAACATTTTTTCTCACTCTGTAGACATGCAATCGGTTCTTTTCTTTTTGTTGTATTATCATGAAAGAATTTTTGTGATTTTGGTCATTGTCATTGAATTTGAAAAGAGCTCCTTTTGTTCTTATCAGCATACATGCTTTTTTTCTAAGTAGAAAGGATATCTCACTACAATTTAAAAATATGTGATTAAATATTTAAACAGCGTTATAGGTGAAACAAGAATCTCTTAATCCATTAAGAAAGATATTTGATGTATAGCTTGGTTGACAAATACTCAACAATTTCTATTTTTAAAGAAAAAGACACAAAATAACAGTTTAGTATGGTAAATGAGGATATGGTTTAGAAACAAAACTGTCAGTGGTCGTCATTTGTTTGATTTTTTAATGTACTTTATGAAGTGGCCATATTTTATCTAAATTTTCTTTAAATTGTTTTATAATGTTATAAATAGAAATTATGTTGTCTACTTCTCATATATCATGTTAACTCAAATTCATTTTTACACACAGACCCCTTTGATTTCTATTTTTAAGACATTTTCATCAATATGAACTGTCCCAATTATTTCACATTGTTGTCATTTCATTTTCAATGTCAATTGTTTGACTGATATTTTGGCATGTTCCTCTATTTCTTTTCTTAACTCTGCTGTGCTGTTGTTGCTGACTGGCTGGCAGACTGCTCCTTCTCACCCTTACGTCATGGCAGAGGTCGGCTCAGATATCCATGTTACATGTCGCCTTACTTTTTGTTTTGTTTCCTCCTATATAACTTTTTACTGCTTCTGTACTGAATTTTAGATAGTTCTCTTGCACTTCTCTAATTATGTAGTTTATTTGTCTAGATTGATCCGTTTGTTTGTCTAGATTGATCCTTAGTTTGGCCATCTAGATTGATCCTTAGTTTGGCCGTCTAGATTGATCCTTTTGTTTGTTTGTCTAGATTGATCCTTTTGTTTGTTTGTCTAGATTGATCCTTTTGTTTGTTTGTCTAGATTGATCCGTTTGTTTGTCTAGATTGATCATTTTGTTTGTTTGTCTAGATTGATCATTTTGTTTGTTTGTCTAGATTGATCATTTTGTTATGTTAACTGTTTATCTTTCTCTTTTATCCTGGCTGTACTGTATTCAATTCAGATAAAAATTCCAGTTTGACATTTTTAGGCGATGACCAGGGCAAAACAAGCCGCCATGTTGAAAGTTTTCTAAATTTAGTTTTATTATATCATAATGGAAACACCAAAGTATTATACAAAATAATATAAAAGTCTGAAGTCGATCGCTTACCCAAAAATATGTTGGCAAACAAGTTGACTCTGTTCAAACTATAAGAGCCAATGAATGAAACAAACAATCATATTGCCAGAAAGTAATCATTGACCTCAAATGTCAGAAATGTGACAGGTTTAAGTGCCTGGTGCCTGGCCAGAAGTTACTGTCTTTTATAAACATTTTTATTCATTCAAATAAATAGATAGTGACTTTTGGCCAGGCAGATATGCTTTTCTGACATATGAAACTACAGTTACTTCTTTGCATTCAAAATTGGGAGAACCTTTTTTAGGCATTTTTGCTCACACTAAAACTTCTATTTGATAAACATTGGGGCTTAATTTGCCTTTGACCAAGAGGGACTGGTTCAACCTGGCCACAGCTTAATATTATAGGCTTAAATTTCTATCTGAACACAGCCCTTGTTTTAGTAAAAGTTTTTCTCCAAATCACATCTTCTGATATTGTCATAGAGAGAAGTGCACCTAGCTTTTGATGGAATGTTACAAAGTTGCCCACTTAGATATATTGTCATATCTTTTTTTGAAGACTGTCGTTTGGTTTAACCCTCAATGCCATTATCATTACTATGATTGAGTGGTCATACAAAGACCAATAAGCGTTGTTTATACTTTTATGTGGTACTCTACTTTACTGCTCCCCCCTAAAAATTAACAAATTTTATTTTTACTATTGTATTTTTTGTAATCAGATATAGGTGTGACAAAAACCACTTTTTTGGTTCAAACTTTGATATGGCTCTCAAGACTACCCTACTGTTAACCTGTTAAAAGATAAAATCAAATCATTTTACTTATGTAATCATAAGCCTATGTGACAGAGACCACCCAAGACCCTCAGTCTAATCAGCATTGCAACATGGCTCCAGCACATAGACATTGACAAAAGCACTCAAGAAAAGAATAAATAAATATACACCAAGATGCTCAGAAAAGTAAAGGTCACATGTCAGCTCCAAATGAAAAATGAAAAGCTACTGGAGACCTTTCAATAAAACAACAACAGAAGTAGAAAGAACTCAAATGTTTAGTGGTTACTGCATGAGAAGCAAGGAGGAAGTAATATACAAGTTATCATTGTAGGAACTTAGACGTGGTAGCAAGCCGACAGGTCAAAATGCACTTTCAATGACCAACCTGTGGAAAACAGCAAAAAAAATGGTGCTACTGATAGCAATGTACTACAGATATGCATTGAGGAGCCTAGTTATGAACATCCGTCTGAGGTTGATGTAGTGAGTGAGAGATGTGGAGAAGAAAAAGAGAGATTGAGCTGAGAAAAATTGCTGGGATGATATTGTCTTCATATCTATTTAAAGTGTAGTATTCAATATGATTTATTGTGCCTCTGTTCAAGTTAGTTCTCTTTGATTTTAATGTCTGTAAAACTTATTTATTTTATAGTTGTCTTTTTACTTTGTTTACTGAATGACCCTTTAGACATGTCCTGCATGATGAGAATCACTGTTAGTCTATATGTTTCTTTGCAATTAAGATATCACAGCCTTATTATGTATGTAGTTTTTACTTTAATTTGGGACTTAAACTGATTAGTTACAAAGATAAAGAACTTTTCTGAAATTTTTTACAACAGTCAAATCTACCCACAACAAATTAATTATAATATATACTCACATTTTGTATGGAATGTTTAACGTTACAGCAAAAAACTAATTTGAACAGAACCATTATTATTCTAATAAAATGCATTATTCTAATGAAGTGCATTGTCCTAATAAAAGGCATTATCCTTATGAAAGGCATTATCCTAATGAAATGCATATAAAAGTGGGAGAAGGTCTTTTCGGTCTTTCCCCTTAAATAATTGCTTTTGTAGGTATACTGCTCTCACCGTTGTTGTGAGTGAGCATCTTGTGTAGAGGGATACCTTCTCAAGAGAACTATTTATTTGTGAAATGAAACAACTTTATGTTAACTTGTTGTTAAGCCATCTTATTATTCTCTGTATACTACACACATTGTTTACTGCATTTGAGTTGTACATACATGTTAGCTTAGTTACATATTTGTGTGTGACTATGGGTTGCATTTCTCTTTTGTATCACCAGCCTCTGTTGTCATATCTACGAGTTTTTGATTTATGTGTTATCGCATACAAGAATATCAATAGTTTTTTTTAATCAATATTTTTTCAATTTTTGTTGTTGTGATTTCTGAAAAGCTTTATCTTTCCTCAAACGTTGTTCACATTACTTTACAGTAAAGTTAAGAGAAATTATCATTAATTTGTCTATGGATTCAATGCAGTTTACAATTCAAACTTTTTTTTGTAATCTATTATGGAAATTTATATATGTTGATATTGATGCAATAAAATAAATTTAATACATGTTAAGTTAATGAGAAATTGATACTTTTAGAAAATTAAATATTTTCATAAGATTAATGAAAAAGAAAAGTTGGTCATATTTTTTTTTCTTTTATGATAGATGGCAATATCTACTGACCTATATTATTGTTAAAAGTTTAGAAGAATTGTGATTTAGAAATCAATAAATTATTAGTATTGGTCTTTTTATGTGTTTATAGCAGGTTTTAATTAGCAGTTAAACTCTCTTGAAATTTGACCATCGTTATCTAACACTGGAAGATTATGTGATCCTCGCGTTAGTATGTCTGTGAGCACAACAACTCAAAAATATACAACAAATGTGAAATGTGTTGCAATGTTTGTGCGATGGCACAAGGAAGATCCCTATTAAAATCCAGCATTATGTGTGGGTTAAAGATATTTATACATATTTTTCTATCATTGTTGGGTATGCGTCATTATATCCTCCATCACGGCCTGTCAACTGTCAATATTTCATCTTCAATTCAAAAGAATTGTGTTGAAATGTGTGCATTTATTGAATGCACAGTTTCCTCAGGCTAAAACAAAACCAATTATCCGGCAATTGTTCGTTATACATGGTGTTTCACACCAACAAGAAGTTGGGTGAAGCAGTAATTTGATTTTTCAAGCTTTTTTCTTTACATATTTTTATAAAGTTGTGTTCTATTTTTTTCATTTAAGTAATGCTGATATGGTGTATTCGGTTTTATTTTACATGGTATTATATTTGTATTCTCTCTGAGTACTTGTGTTTCTAGTTATGTTATATAATAAAACTCTTTTGCTAGTCTTGCTGTCCTTGGGTCACACTTCTTTGCATTGGTGTGAAATTTATCATGTTTGACCATTTTATTGTGAATAAGTGGTTATGTTGAAACATATTGATAATATACCATATTATTTCTTCATATGATATTTTGAATCTGTGTGTTGAATGTAACATATACTTGATTGTGTGTACTCTCATCTTTTCTCTTTCATGCTTCCTGCAATAATTACCTCTCATATCAGGACGATGTGGCTAAAGTAAGTGTTTTCTCTTTGTTGCAACTTGTCATTGTATCCCAAAGCTCTGGCTTGCTTCCTCTTTATACTTTTCAGTATGACATCTTGCCTGAAATCAAACTCACTTATTTAAAAAAGAAGAAGCTGAAGTCTAGATAATTAAAATATGTCAATGATAACTAGAATAATGGTTCTGAAAGTGTATGGGTTGATGTCAATGTTTGACAAAAATAGATATAGAGAATGAAGATTGGGCTTAATGGACATAACTGGACAGAAATAGATTAAAAAAATCCAGTGAGTCCTATCTTTTCTGAAAGATTAAAGAAGGGTTTTGTAATTTTCTCAAAAGTTTTAATTCTTGGGTAAAAGACAGGATAACCCCTTTTTTAGGAAGACTAATAACATATTTTATTGTTTTCATGATTGCCAATGTCTGTACCAGAAATGGGCTTAGAATAGTAATAATTAGTTGATATTGAAATATTAGCCACAGTTATGCTTACTTGATTGCTGTCTCTAAGTGCAGGGGTTTGTAAATTGTTAAAAGGTTTTAGACTTGATTGTAAAGAAAGAATTTGTGTACAACAGGTTACCCTGCATCTCTTATTTTATTATAATTCACTGACTCATGTTGCTTTATTGTCCTCTTTATTTTGCCTATTTATTCTTCTTTTGGTTATATTGTTTTTACTTTTCTGGTCTGTTCTTATGTGTATATCTGGATTTTTGTCATCTTAATTTCAACACGTTTGTATTTTCATTTTATTGGATTGAACATTATCTTGTTTTTCTGTATTTATATACTGCCTTTTTTAATTTTTTTGAAAATGGAAGTTGCTTGATATCTATCTAAAGCTGAGTTGAATGTCAAATGTGACCATCAAAAGGTTAAAATTGATTTTTAAAATGTTAACACTAGACACTCTAAAAATGAAATGTCTAAGGAAATGAATCAAGCCAAAAGTGATTTTAATAGGACACACCTAACCACATTTCCAAAGCAATTTCTCAAAACTTAAAAGTGTGACAAGTAGCACCTTTTGACATGCTGCATCACAAATCAATGTATGGATCCTGGAAAATGTTAATGAATTGAGAATAGATAATATTGAACATTATTGCTCAAACACACATATCAGTAGAAAGACTGGGCATGAGGGGTGGACCAAAAAGATAATAGATCTATGCTTCCGAAAAAGATTAAAAACTCATGATCTTCTTAGTCCCTAAGAGTATATAAGATGGTTAAAGAAATTTTTTTTACAGAAAGAATGATGATAATAATTTCTTTGTAGTTTGTAATGAACACAGCAGCATTGTTCCTTGGGATGAAGACCATCTGAACTGGGAGTTACCTGTCCATAGCCGGCTCCAAGAATCATAAAGAATACTGTCAACACTGTTTTATCCAAGATGAGCATCTGTAAAGCAGCAGGATATTCTGACATTGTCGCAGAAATGATGAAAGCCTCAGGTGATGCCAGCATTTCACTCATTGCATAGCCTTTCAACACCATTGTCCAAGAAAAAAGGATTCCCAGGGATTTGGGCATGAGTATCATCATGAATTGCTACAAGGGAAAGGGAGATACCACAAAGAGAGGAAATAACAGGGGCCTAAACCTACTAGAACATTATATGAAATTGTTTGAGAGAGTGCTCAAACAGAACAGCAGAGCAGCTATAAACATGGATGACATGCAGTTTGGCTTCACAGAAAGGTAGTAAAATGGGCCCTGAGAAAAGAGATGATGCTTGTGCTTTTTTTCTTCATATTTTTCAGGTGCTTTTTTGTAACCTGTGGTCTGCTGCTTTTTGTAAATCCTTTTCTGTTTTTTTTTTGTGGGAGACTTATTGAACTTGTTACCATGATTATCATTTTCACATCATAATATTTATTTCTGCATTATTGTAAGCATTTTGAGTTAAGAATGTAAAGCACAACTCACATGATACAATGACACCATTTACCACTCAGATATCTACAGCTTCATTTTTGTATTAATGTTTTTATAAAGACTTTGAAGAAACCTTTTCCAAATTGTATTAAACTTTCATAGTTATTACATGCTATACTCTCTATGATTATCTTTTCTATTGTCTTCTGTCTAGATCCCATTTCTATTTCCTTAACTGAAAGCCTATCTGTCCTTTGTATAGTTCATTAAATTTTAAGGCAAAACCAAAATAATCAAGAATTTAAACTACTAGATTAAGAATGGTGCTTTGTTTTGTCACTGGTACTGAGATGTATACCTTTAGCTGTCAACAAAACCTTAACCCATGTATGCATTATTTTAGAATGAAGAAACAAACAACTTACATGACAAACTGATGCACATTTCCTTGACATGTATATGCCACTTCATTTATTTATGTCTAATTTTATATACAATAATAATAATAATAATAATGTCACTTATATAGCGCTTTCCCTCAGTGGGGCCAAGCTCAAAGCGCTTTACATATATTATTACCCCGACAGGCACACTTGAGACAAACCTGGTACATTCTCAGCTTCCTGGGAAGTATGCAAGGGGTCGCGTGTTAGGCGCCTCGCCTTAGCAATCTTACATAGACATTCACTGCCTATAGTCGGGTATTCAATTAACAGCTGTGTGAACTGAGAGGCACTGAAAATCATCATAAATAGACTGGAATCAGAGCCGCAGGTTTGAAATGCGGCTCCGGCTCCGACTCGAGGTTGAAAACCCCTCGGCTCCGGCTCCACGGCTCCGGTTCTGGCTCCAATTCCCTGCTTAAAAGCAGAATGCAAAGCCCAATTTATATGTCTTCTTGATACTTTTTGTTTGTTACAGTTTTCATCAACATTAATTGCTTGTATTTTAGTGGTCATATGAAAACGGAAGAAAGCAGCATATCAAAGTGCAGTTTGATTAAAAATACTACGAGACATCTAAAGAATGTTTCATAAATAACTAAAACATTTCTATACATTACTGATCGTCAAAATAATAAGAACAAAATTCGAAGTCAAGTAACTTTGGTGAATCGATTTTGAAATTAAGGAAGGACATGAGAAATTATGGAAAAAAACCAAGAAAAAATTTCCTTGTAAAGATATAACATTTAGCGTTAAGATAAAAGGGATTTGTCATGATGAAAACTCGGCGTTTTTTAAACTGTTCTAAAATTGATCGTTCAAGTAAACTCAAGTAAGAGTCTGGGTCATTTAAACTTGAAAGTTTATCAACCTAACAAAGGCTAGGTTAAATATAACAGTGATGAGCAAAAATTAAAGATGACCAAAATATTCTAATATAAGTAATGTCTCCTATAATTGAACGAAAAGCGATCATACTTTTAAATCCTTAAAACGTCCGTTGTTTATGAAGCCACGGTTTTACATGGAAACCAGACTATCAAATATAAAGGGAGTGCCCAAGAATTAAAAAAAAAGCTACAACGCGCATAAAAGCAATTTCAGAAACATACAATCACTCGCCCTCATTATATATAAAAAAAAACATGTATACACATGCACATAAATACACACAAACAACTACGGGAGTTAAACGTGTTTGCCTCGTATGCGAAAAAATGGACTCGAATCCATCCAGTGCCGCATGTTTGCTTACACTACCTATAATTGACATAGTGCTTGATCAGGAAACCACAGTTTTGTCATCTTCCCGTTACACCCCTACACTTTTACTTACATGCACCATCTTTAAGATTTCTTTGAGGACACTCAATATGTAAATGCCCACATATTTTCTTCGTTGATGATGAGATGATATGTTCCTTGTTGCTGAACAGCTGCATACATATTTATTTATACATTGATATCTTCATTTGTGTGTTGTTGCAATCTTATGAAATCTATATTCAATGTAAAATATACTGATTGCATCGCTTTTTTTTAAAATAATAAAATGACATCAATTACTAAGCCAGTTATCTATACCATAAAGGAAAAGGAAGCGAGGAGCGGTCATCTAGGTTTACTTTAAATGCACTTACATGAAGAAAATCATCAGTGGATGCCGATTTGAGGATCGACATTTTCGTTTCGTTTATCTATGAGTGCTGGTAAGCCGGAAGCACATCATATTTGTGTTCTTCCGACGCCTCATTCATAAAGATCCTCCAAGTCCCGTATAAGTAAATGAAATACTTATATAAATTCCTGCAGGCTTTACTCTGAGTATAATTAATGACTTATTGGCAAGTATACCACAATATTGTACACAATGGGTCTTAAACATTGATAGACGTACTACGGTTTTTGTAGACACCAACATACACATATATCCACGCACACACATAGTCATACACACGCATACACAGACACAAATACAGACAAAGACATGTAAAACAAGACACGCTTAAAAACCAGACATTTCTTTGTTCGATATTAATGCACTTCATTTTCATTTTATTTTTTAATAACATGATCATAAATATGTGAATGTCCATACATGACATAATTTCAACTCTTGGATCATGATATGTTTCTCAATATTGAATAATTGCATGTACTTATAAGTACCTAGTTTATACTCAACATATTTTATGTTAAATATAGTTTACATGCAAGTATTCGTAAATTAACTCTTTCCAAGGTAAATGATTTCGAAAACATAAGTGGGTGCTGATTTGGGGATCGACAATTTCGTTTCGTCTCTCTATGAGTGTTGGTAGCCTGAAGCCAACACATTTGTGGTCTTCCGACGCCCCACTCATATAGATCCCCAAGATACCAGATGTACAAATGAAATTTATGCCTAAATAATAAGTTCTTAGTAAATATATAAAAAATTGGCAAGTGTACCACAATGTTGTATGCATTAAGTCTTTATATATACCCTCATACACATATACTCACGCACACGCATGCTCACACATGCGCACATAACAATGACAAACAAAAACATGTAATACACTACACACCCACCAATCAGAAGTTGCTTGATTTGGTATTATTGCATTTCATTTGTTTGATTACTCATTTGTCATTTGAAACACGATGATAATTATGTGATTTGGTGAAATACTGTTAACTCTTGGAAGAAAAGATATCTGATGATATGTTCCTCAATATTGAATAGCTTCAAATACTGATAATCACTTGGTTTGAGATAAATATGTAATGTGAAATTTAATATTCAATGTTGGTTTGGCATACTTATTTTGGCCTATTGTTAGAAATATTTATAATATTATGTCATTAATTTTCCTTAAGCACGTGGTATGCAGTGCCCCTGCCACTATGAATATATAGGTGTGGCTATGTGCCCTACTTTTATGTACCTATTTTTCTGTTATTTATGTTTTCTTATACCGTTGATAGCGTTGTACTTTCTTAATGTTTCCCATGTGTATTGGCATTGTGTAGTAAATTATTCATTACCAAAAGTTCGTCCTCATCTCGAGGCTAGCGCTGTTTACTGTATAGTTCGAAGTTCATTCATCGTCCTATGCAAATTCATTTATCTCAATATTTGTAACGGAGTAACATGATGGGGGAGATCTCTATTTGTTCACTTAATTGTCAAGGTCTAAACAATGCAAAAAAAAGACGGGATGTGTTGAATTACCTAAGGGAGAAACAGTACTCAATTTTATGTCTTCAAGATACTCATTTTACTAAAGATACTGAAAGGTTAATCAAGGCGGAATGGGGTCACCAGGCATGGTTCAATTCCTTCTCATCACAGTCAAGGGGAGTGGCAATATTTTTTAGAAATTCGTTTCAATTCACACTGCATAATTCGTACTCGGACATGTCGGGAAACTACATAATTCTTGATATTGAAACAGAAAATCACCGAATAACGTTGGTTAATATATATGGTCCAAACAAAGATAGTCCAATATTCTATGAAAACATAAAGAATAAAATAACTAGCTTAGGCAACCTGGACATATGCATAGTTGGTGACTGGAATCTCTTAAT